>NW_027019640.1:12709-111992 GCF_013076305.1 Rhopilema esculentum
TTTGACAAACAGATTTTCTTTTGGAAATAGAATTGAAGAGCAGAAAGATAGCACACTCAAGTACTTTTAATTCAACATTCTTCAGAGTAGGAACAAAGGAGATTGACTAAGCGTGAGAAAAAAGGACATCAAAACAAGGATCTCAACTTGTATAGATAAAACGAGCTTGTTTTCTCTCTTGGGCTTTTTAACTAAGTGGCTGGCCAAATCAAAGTGAGCGGCCGCCAGATTATCAAAGTAAGAAACAAGCTAAACGCTTCTTTTTACCTCTTACGTTACTTTCAATCCGCATCTGGATATGTATATTCTGCTAACCATCGATCATTATGCGATATTTATATTCTGAGGAGTGTTGCGCAAAAAGTACTTTATCTTCAAATATTTGCGGTACCAAAGCTTATGAAGTTTTCTTTCATTCAGGTGTATTGATTGCCAAGACAATCTCTTTTGCTGCAAAATCGAATGGAACTTCAGAATCTTTGAGAAGTGAGAATTTTTACAACCTCTTCTAAGACCCCGTTTACGCTGTGGCGGACAAATTTTGATCGGCACCCAGCCTGCGGTTTTGTTGCGTTTATGATGTACATGCGATGTACATGCGCTAACCGCGCCAATGTTTGTAAATAAATCAGCAAAACATTAGTACTGCAAGGAAGCGAGCTGCAATTTGAGGGGTTACTTTCTTTAGAGAGTTACTTTCTTTTGGGGGTCAAAAGAAAGGGAATGTTTCCCAGAAACTGCGTAAAACTTAATGGGAAAAGAGATTCTTATAAGGCGAGTAGAAGGCGAATTCTTATAGGCACAGACTGCTTTAAAACTCTTTTGAATATTTTGATCCTTTCTTTTTAAACAAAACTGGACGATCCGGCGTACAAGTTTTACCCGCCACAGTGTCAACGCAGATTCGTACAGACTTTGTGCGTCTCTAAATTCTTCAGCTACCGTGTATATGTGAGTTCTTTATCAGTTGATTTTGTTATCTCTTTATGTCTGATTATTTTTGTCATTGTTATTGAATCTGATGATGCTGAGCACTAAATCGCTTTGATTAACCTTATTCTTGGGCTTTGTTGAGTAACAGTAAGTCCACGCTTAAAAGAAATGGCATATAGGAAACTGCAACCTGCAAGCATAGAGAGTATATTCTCCTTTATAAGAAACAATACAGCCTGTTTTTCCAATATCTAATGTCTGTTGCCAAGTTTAGAAAATTCAATCAAAGTTCATATTTAAGAAGTTTGTGATATTAAATTCATTAATTTTCCTTTTGGGGTATCCTTATTTACTATGCAGTCGAATTCAAAGAAGCAACTTTAACAAGAATGAACGGATGAACGTTTATGATCGTTTTACTTACTTGGCATTTATGATCGTTTCAGTCTAAGATAGTTTATCAATAGAAGTACAAGGGAAACTCTTACAACTGCCACTCTGATTGATCATATTTCCACAACTAATAAAGCTTTTATAGTAGAATCTGGTGTTTATGAGACAACTATAAGTGATCACTATTTGGTCTACTGTGTTAAAAGATTTAGAGATACTGCTAAAAAACAGCACAAAAACATTTCCACTCGGCAAATGAAAAATTTCAACGAAGAAAACTTTCTTAGTGATCTTCAACAAATCGACTGGAAAAGCATTGTTTCAAATACCGATGATATCAACCTCATCGTTGAGCAATGGACAAATATGTTCTCGTTGATTCTAGAAAAACATGCTCCTTTACGCTGCAGGAGGGTTTCAGAAAAGTTTTGCCCCTGGTTGACGAAGGATTTCAAATGTTTGTCTGCTACAAGAGACAGGTTGAAATTGGCAGCTGTGCGCTCAAAGTCCAAAATTTTCATGGATGCTTATAAACAAATGATAAATAGGGTCAATAGATTAAACAAAGATTTAAAGCGCGACTATTTTACGAATAAGATTGCCCTTTCCCAAGGTGATCCTTAAAACACTTGGAAAACCATTAACATGGTTCTCAATAAGAAATCAAAAACGACTCAAATTCAGTCACTTGATGTTGATGGTAAGCATGTTACCGATAATAATGCTGTTGCTCAGACAATGAATGATTTCTTTTGTGATATTGGCAAATCTCTTAGTGACAAAATTCCACAGAAAGCCAACCCCCTTGTTGAAGATAAGCTGGAAGTGAACCCTGAAAATTTACAGTTTAAATTACAAGCCTTTGATGTTCCTCAGATAAAAAAGGTTTTTTGCAAATTCAAAACGTCCAAGGGTTTCGGTCCTGATGGCATTGCTAACCATTTCCTAAAGATCGCATTCTCTGTCATTGCAGAATCTCTCTGTGACATTTTTAACCTCTCAATTGCCACTGGAGTTTTTCCTGAAAATTGGAAAACTGCAAGGGTTGCCCCAATCTTTAAAAGTGGAGAAAAAAACAATCGTTCCAATTATAGACCGATTTCTGTGCTCCCATTTCTGGCAAGACTCTTTGAGAAATTGATTTACAACCAATTATATGATTATCTAGACAAAAATAAACTTCTGTATTCTGGCCAATCAGGTTTTAGAGCTCTGCATTCCACTGTAACTTGCTTGCTTTCTGGCACTAATGACTGGCACATTAATATTGAGCGTGGAAAATTTACAGGAAATATTTTCATTGATTTGAAAAAGGCTTTTGATACTGTTGATCATGCCATACTTATTCAAAAGCTATCTAAGTACGGAATTCAGGGTCTTGAGCTTCAATGGTTCAAATCATATCTTAGCAGTAGGCAGCAATTCACTAAGGTTAATGGAGTGCAATCTGACATCGGAAGCATCAACTGTGGTGTCCCACAAGGTTCTTGTTTAGGTCCACTACTCTTCCTAATCTATATAAATGATCTGCCATTCGCCTTGAAAAACTGCAAAGTTACGATGTACGCCGACGATACTAGCATTGAGGATCTAACTGAAACACTCAACAACGAATTGAAATGTTTGAAAGAATGGCTTCAGGGCAATAAATTGTCTTTGAATGTAACCAAGACTCAGGCAATGGTAATCGGATCTAGACCAAATCTGAAAAAGATTGGTGAAAACACTGTGGGATCACCTGCATTCGTTATCGATGATTCCCCTGTAGAAATCGTCGACAGTATTAAGTATCTTGGTGTCCAAGTTGACCAATACCTCGTGTGGGACGAGCAAATTAAATCTGTTCAAGCCAAAGTCTCCCGCTCGTTAGGTTTTTTAAAATATGCAAAGAAATTTTTGCCAAAAAATGTACTTTGCAAATTATATAGAGGTATTGTAGAGCCACATTTTCGGTACTGCTGTACTGTGTGGGGGAGCTGTGCAGAGTTCCGACTGGTTAAGCTTCAAAAATTGCAGAATCGAGCCGCTAGAATTATTACAAATAGCAGCTACGATGCTCCTGCTGAAGCTTTGATTACAGAGTTAAGATGGCCAACTGTAAGGGATATGATCAGAAGTGAGACTGCAACAACTGTATATAAATCTGTTAATGGTCTCGCGCCTGATTATCTCTCGAATTTATTTGTTAGAAATTCTGAACGCAATTGTATCAACCTTAGAAATGCCGAAACTGACTTGCTAGTGCCATTCATGAAAACTAGTAAAGGACAGAAAGCGTTCGCATTTCGTGGAGCAAAAATCTGGAATGATCTCAGCCGCGAGGCCAAGCAAGCTCCCTCTTTATCTTCTTTTAAGAACAGGATAAAGGGTTTTTTGTAAATTTATTGCAAATAGTTGTAAATAAATTATTTATGATTGTAATTAGTTTCCTTTTTTTGTTATTAATTTTAGTAGATTTTTTAATTTGTAAGTTTTTGGCACGGCCCCCTGAAAATCAGTCATGACTGACGGGGCTACCGTGCATAAATAATTTTAAAATGAAATGAAAAATGAAGAGAAATGAAAAATGAAATGAAAAGGAGACTGGGTCCAGGTACCCCAGTGTAAAAATAGCATTCAGGGGTAAATTTGAGGTGGGGTCTGACCCTTATCGTTCTCAACACACCAAACTACGTACCTCTACCAAATTTTTAGCTCTGTATCTTAACTTGGAGTTGAGTTATGATGAATGCCCCTCAATGGACTGGGTCCGACTACCCCATTCTAAAAATAGCATTCAGGGGTAAATTTGAGTTGGGGTCTAACCCTTATCGTTCTCAACACACCAAACTACGTACCTCTACCAAATTTTTAGCTCTGTATCTTAATTTGGAGTTGAGTTATGATGAATGCCCCTTAAATGGACTGGGTCCGACTACCCCAGTCTAAAAATAGCATTCAGGGGTAAATTTGAGTTAGGGTCTGACCCTTATCGTTCTCAACACACCAAACTACGTACCTCTACCAAATTTTTAGCTCTGTATCTTAATTTGGAGTTGAGTTATGATGAATGCCCCTCAATGGACTGGGTCTGACTACCCCATTCTAAAAATAGCATTCAGGGGTAAATTTGAGTTGGGGTCTGACCCTTATCGTTCTCAACACACCAAACTACGTACCTCTACCAAATTTTTAGCTCTATATTTTAATTTGGAGTTGAGTTATGATGAATGCCCCTCAATGGACTGGGTCCGACTACCCCAGTCTAAAAATAGCATTCAGGGGTAAATTTGAGTTAGAGTCTGACCCTTATCGTTGTAAACACACCAAACTACGTACCTCTACCAAATTTTAGCTCTGTATCTTAATTTGGTGTTGAGTTATGATGAATGCCCTTTAAATGGACTGCGTCCGACTACCCCAGTCTAAAAATAGCACTCAGGGGCAAATTTGAGTTGGGGTCTGACCCCTATCTTTTTCAGCGCATCAAACTGGGTAGGTGTGCGAAATTTCATACTGGTATCACGATTTGCATGATCAATGTTGTAAAAGCCTCCACTAACAATGAAAAACTCCTTTCAACGACCACCCAATGAGCATCTTTGATATTTTTTAGCTGAGTTAAAGGTAAATACGTAGATCACCAGATATTTTCCCTTATAAGGAAATTGGTTCATAGGCTTCCAAATTGCTATTTTTAGGCAAAAACATTCAAAAACATAGACAACAAAAATAATGAAAATTCCATTCAAACTAGCCTCTTGCTATATTTCTTGGCTGAATGAATGGCAAAAACGTGGATTACCAGACATATGCTCAAATAAAGAAATTGGGTCATATGTCCCCAAAATTGCGAATTTATAGCAAACATTTTTCAATAAATTTACAATAAAATATGCTCTAAACGAGCACCCATCCAGCCTTTAGTTACATTTTTCAGGTCAATTTTTAGCAAAACGTAGATTACCAAATTCGGATCATAGGTCACCAAAATTGCGAATTTGAAGCAAAAACTTTTCAACACTTGCTAAAAAAATTTGCTTCAAACGAGCATTCAACCAGTCTCTTGTTAATGGCAAAAACTTATAATACCAGATATTTCCCCTATTTGGAAATTAGGCAATATCCCCCCAAAAATGCAAATTAAAATGCAAAAAAAATTCAAAATATCTACAATAAGTCTTTTCAAAGAAGCACTCGACTAGTTTTCTGTCATAAAATTTGAGTTATCTATTTTGTTCCCTTTTTTCAAGATCTAGGCAAAATTTGCCAAAGGAGAACGTACCGTAAGTCTTCGAATTAGCCCCCTGGGGTCTCATTCATTTTTTATATTTTTGGATGGGGGCTTATTCGAGAGGGGAGGCTTATACGAGAGGGGGCTTCTAAAATTATTTTAGACATTAAAAAGACATTATTAAAAGACCTCGTTTATTCCAGTAGGAATTTCTTTATGAGCATCAAATTAATTGCTACCAGAAGTATGAATTTGTTGCAGTAATTCAATAAAACGTCATAGGCAACCTTAGGTGGTAAAGATCATCAAATGGAAGGGGTCCAGTTCGAGAATTTACAGTAGCAGTAGGGGCTTTTTCGAGGGAGGGGGGCTTATTCGAGGGGGGGCTTTTTTGAGGGGGGGCCAATTCAAGGATTCACGGTACTTGGATTGCCCCATAGTAAAGATCATTACAAAGAGAACAAGTAAAGGCACAGAAAAAAATTTACCACATTGGTTGTTCATAAGGATAACAGTGTAAAGAAGAAGAAAAATAAAAATGTGTATTGGTCAGACATAGAGGTGTCTTTTTTCGTGATCCTTCTCCAACAAAGTGAAATACACTCTTAACAGTCCTGCAATTTCCTACGGTGATGTAGTTCAATTCTGAGTGTGAACTAAGCATAAAAACGTCTGTTTGTGTCTGTTCTCATATTTTTAGTTCAACTGCATTGAGGTTTTGGTCATTTTATTGTTCAAAGGTCTAAAATATTCAAATGTGGATTAAACAAAGGAAACAAAACCTAAAACAGAGAGCAGACCTTTTCTTTACAATACTGACTCTGCAATACATTAAACTGAATCCACAGGTGAAACAGCGTCAGCAAACATTTTCCACGACTGGGGACTGATAGGAAATGCGACCACCCTTCCTTTAATTTACTTGTCCTCTCAGATAAAAACGGATGGCATTGACCTTGCTATAGGTAAATGTTAGACAGAAGGAGCTCGAAATACAGAGGTGTATTGTCAGCATGAATGTTTTCATCATTATGGCGAAATGCATTAGTGCAAGCCACACAGCATTCAAACTAAAATCTACATCTATTTCGGAAAATTATTGTCCATGTTTCTATACAAATAATTTAATACATGCCTTGATGTTCTTCTCGCTACTTGAAGATCAGAATTGACCGCAGGTTAGATGTCTGGTCGGTCTCCTTTAGGTAGCTTATCATAGTCTTTTGTGGAATAGAGCTAAACACAGAAAATAAAAAAATTAAAATGTATGGTAATGTTACAAATATCAACAAGGTTTCAGACACGATTATATTTCTTTCCCTTATTCCCTCATTACGTGGACCCCTCTCCAGCCAGTCAGATTAACGCAAATATGATATAAACGCTGTGTTCTCCCTTTCACTTCCATTTTGGAATAGGTTTAAATTCTTCCCTTTGTATCAAAACAGGAATGGCTTGCATCTTTCTGTGTGTATTACACATCAACACTGAACCTCTCAAACTATTTCAAAACTTTTTTAAAACAAACTTGTCATCGTTTGGCTTTGTTTTTTGGCATACCGTAAAAACAAGACACGAAGACCCTAAGACCCAGGACTCTTAAATATAGACATTAAAAAAGACCTGGAGCATCAGGAGTGTCTTCACCCCGATTAGACATTAGTTTATTACAGTTGATTGTCATCATTGCACCCTGAGGACACATCAACTGGCAAATGCGCTTTTCCACCAACTCCAGCGCTCTTCCACATATTAGAGAGGTAACAAAGCTAACGCTAAAGTTAACTTTATAATCATGAGATCATAATACGCCCACTCGTCACAGGCACATAATCAGACAGGTGAGCAAGCAGAATGGCACGCTAGACGAGTGGGCAAATAAATGGCTGCATTCTGTACAGTACCTTCGTAAAATCTAAAAAAATAAATTGCAAAGTCTTCCCTCGTTTGACAGAATCATCAAATACGTGGTGTCTTTGTCTGTTTACGTTGATGTCAACGAATCAAGATAAAAAGAAACGAGGTGAGTTGAAAAAAGAACTAGCGTTTAGCCCAACGTTAACTCACTGATGCTAGCATTCCTAAAAAATGGAGTAGAAAGCTAACGTCAGGGTTCACACCATTTGAATTTGACTGTTCACATGACACGCTTGGTCCTCCCCCTTTCAACTTCACAGTACATATCATATACAGAGGGGTTCATAACTAGACAATAGTTGATGACACAAGAAGGTTAAGGTTACAGTTAGCGTTGCTGTGATTAAACTCTCTATTATCCACATCAGTTGCTGCTTTCAAATGAGTGTGACATAGAGTCAGACAGCGAGAAGGAGGTTAAGAGCATGTGCACGGTAACTTCTTTAGTTGCTGCTTGTAGCTTTTTCAATTTTTTTTATACTGCCCTCCTTTGTCTGAAAAGTATGACATGGTTGGCAAAGTATAGGGTGTTCAAACAGAGGTTTTCTATAATAACCTTTTATTAATTTTGTGCGTATTCAAGAACATACTGTATATACCCCAATGTAAGAAAATTGAAAAAATAATAATGTAAGAAACAATAAGAAAGTATTTCAATCGACTAATGCAAAAACACTGCCTTTTATGTATTGTTTTTGGTTGAACCTTTTGAAAAAAAGTTGAACCTCCTGAAACTCGAATATATAAAAAAATAGACAACATGGTTCTGGAACTCATATCTAATAACAGAGCTCGCCTTAAATAATTCACCTCATCAAAATAAATTCAATGAATAAATTATTTGAGAAAAAATATTTTTTTTTTAAATTCAATAGCAAGGGTTTTCGGATTAATTTTTTAAGATGAAGATTTTGTGTAAAGTTTTCAGGAAAATATCAACAACAGTTCTTCGGCAACCATTCTAAAAGGAAACAAGAAGCAATGACGAGAAGAAAATCTAAACTTCCTTGCCGCTTTCTGACTCGATGACGAACTTCTTTGAAGGGAGCAGCTGATGTGGAAAATGTGCGGAAGAATGTTGGAGTAGGCGCAAAAGCGCATTTGACAGTTGATGTGTCTTTATGGTACGATGATGGCAGTCAACAGTGATCTACTATGGTCTTATCTGGGTGAAGACCCTTTCTGTGTTCTGGGTAATTTTGTTGTTAGTACTTGAGGATCCTGGGTTTTAGGGTCTCAGAGTCTGGTTTTTACAGTATGCCTTTTTTCTGCCTACAAATTACTTTAAGGAGCCACATGCCTCCATCTAGCACGGTGTCTGGCACTTGTTTTCAGGTGAAAGATTTGACTGAGCGTCTATTTTCGTTGCTTGTTTTTAGCGCATGGTCGTCAAAAACAAAGTTTTACACAATTTTAAATAGATTTATTGCTCCTGGTTGCATTTACTATCTGTATATCTGCCTATTTAAAATTTTTGTAAGCTCTGGAAAGCCAGATCAATCTTCAAAATTAGTGTCATTAGGGCTACTAACTGAGCAGCTTTCGTTTACATGCCCAACAATACAAACGACATTCTTAGAGTTCAAAACGACATTCAATTTTTTCTTGCAGTTCAAAATTGTTTCTATGTTTCAAATTCTGCTGATTAAGTTCAACTGAAAATGGCAAGCGAATTATTTGACAAGACAAAAGACATATAAGACATAAGAATCTTCATTTCAACCAACAAGAAATTACAAGAAATTACAATCAGTCATAAAGTAAAACTAATGAAAATAGTAAATTAAGTAAAGTAAAACTAATGATGAAAGAAAACTCAATTAGTTGAATTTTAAATGAGATGCTAAATTGAACAAGGTAAGTAATCAATTCATTCGTTATAGATAAACCAAATAGTTAAGAAGGGATCTAATAGAAGAGTAAATTCATTGTCACATTTTTGAAGAGAGGGTCGCTTTTTAGAGTATTAAGAGCTTTAGTACCAGTGTATTGCAGAGAGCTTAGTCTATATGAAGTTGTGTTGCATTTGTTAAGATTGGAGTCTTTTAGCAGATTAAAGACGAGTCAGTTGATTGTGCACATTTTTAATTCTATGAAAAATCCAGTTTTATTCATTTGGCAGTTCATTCTTACCAAAGTAATGCGAAAATATATATTGTTGAAATCTGGAAATATCATCTAGCTTCAATATTTTTGAGCCTTTGAGATGCTGCGTTTTTGTAGTAAACAAATCCGGTCATAAAATGCATTCATACGCAAGGTGTGAGTTGAAAATAATGTGGTTAAGGTGTTGTACGGCTCAACAACCAAATGCTCAGTCACAAGACAGTCATCGTGGACTTTTTTCTAAACAAATACATCTCTTGGCATTTTCAGGGTACTACTTTCCGTTTTATCAGGGTCTATGAATTTACAAAAACCTCGTTCTTGTCGCAACGACCCTTTTGCAAAACTTTGTTGTGAACTAACTGTTCACGAACGCAGCGCTTTGGTGATTCCCGCCAAATATGCACAGATCGGAAGCGCACTAATTGGCTTTTTCCTAATCCTCTTTCTCGTCCTCCTCTCCAATCTAAACCCCTTTATGTTCTTAGTTGTACAACGGGAAACAGTCCTACCAAAGCCAATATGTCGAAACAAAGATTCAGAAAAATTCTAACCCTAATCCTAACCCTGACCCAAAACTCTGACCCTAAAACCTTTACCCTAAAGCCCTGACCCCTTACCCTAAATCCCTAACCCTAACCCTATAACCCTAACACTAAAACCCTTTAAACCCCAACTCATAAACCCTGACCCTATCCTTAAAACCCCAGATCTATGAGCCTAACCCTGACCATGAAATTTTAAACCCTGACCATAAGCCCTGAACCTAAAACTCTGTACCTAAACCCTAAAACCTTAAACCTGACCCTAAATCCTAACCCTAACCCTAACCCTAACCCTAAAACCCTAGCTCGAACACCCTAATGCTAAAACCCTGACCCTAAAACCCTGACCTTAGAACCCTATCACTCAAACCCTAATACCCTGACCCTAAAACCCTGACCATAAAACCCTGACTCTAGAACCCTGACACTGAGACACTGACCCTTAAACCTGAACCCTAAATTTCTTACCCTAAAACCCTTGCTCTATAAATCTAACCCTGAAATCATCATCAGGTACCATCTTCTATCAGAAGGTTGGCTACCATGCCCCTCCAACTATCCAAAAATCTGTGTTTTGGTTTGTTGTCATGGTCATAGATAAAACTAAGGGGCTAATAGTAGAGATGGGCCCCCAGAACCACCTCTACAGTGTATTTAACGGGACTCCATCCCTCTTTCCACCCGAAGTCATTGACACCTGGAGTCGTAGCTCATCCGTCCTCATTGCTGGTCTTCCGCCGAGTTAGCGGTTGGCCATCACTCGTAGCCCTGAGCTAGGGAACCCTGCCATGTGGTACCAGTCGGGTCAGGCTGGACCTGTAAGCTAAAGGAGGGAAGGGACGCTTTAAATCCCCATTCATGTCCTGTCGGAGCATGTCACTGCCCTGGGCTCGTAGCCCTGAGCTAGGTAACCCTAAAATACATACCCTAAAACCCTGACCCCAAAAACCCTGACCCTTATACCCTGACCCTGAAACCCTCACCCTAAATCCCTAATCCTGAAATCCTAACCCTTACCAATACAGATCATAGACTAATCATAACAGACATACACATCAACAAAACAAGCAACTTTAAGCCAAAAAAGAAGAAAGAACTAGTCAAACAAATCAACAGAGACAACTTTGCCAATCAAGAAATGTCAGAAAGATATAAGGAAAAAGTGAAAGCTATATTAACAGAGAAAAAAGAAGATATAAATGCAGAAAACAGATGGAACATTGTCAGCCAAGCATGTCATCAAGCTGCAGAAGAATCTATATGATTTATAGGAAAGAAAGAAGACAGAAACCAAAACAACGAAGAAATCAGAAAATTATCAGAACTACAACATAAAATCAGACTAGATATAAATTCAACAAAGGATAGCACAACTAAAGAAACACTGAGGAAAGACAGAAACAAAATACTCAACACAATACACAAACTGAAGAAAGAAGACACAGAAAGAAACTTAACCCAACAAATAGAAGACATTGAAAAGACAGGAGATGAAACCAAGAAAATGTTCAAAGCAATAAAATACCTGAAAATGGAAGGAACAAAGAAGACCAAACTTCAAGTAAACACAGCAGATGGAAAAACAACTTCAACAACAAGAAAAATTGAGGAAGTCACAAATCACTTCAAACAATGCTTCTACAATGAAAACTTAGGCCCAGATCAAAATAAACAAGAAACTATAAAACCAGAGAAAATAACCAAACCATTCACAACAGAAGAAATTCAAAAAGCAATCAAGAAACTGAAGAATAACAAGGCTGCAGGTTGTGACAACATTATTGCAGAACAACTAAAACACAGTCCAGAAATTGTAGCAGAGGAAATAGCAACTATCTTCAATGACATGGTAAGAACAGGAAAATATCCAGAAGAAATCAAAAAAGGGATACTAATTCCACTCCAAAAGCCAGGTAAAGAAAAAGGCCCAACTATAAACCTAAGACCCATTATGCTTATGACTATGCTCAGAAAAACATTAGCTTTATGCATGTTAGAAAGAATAAACCCTAGAATTCAGGAGAACATACCAATAAGTCAAGCAGCATACAGACAGGGACGTAGTACCACAGAGCAAGTGCAAGCATTCAAACTATTGGCAGAGAAAGCTATCACCACAGAAGACACAGAGTACACTATAACACTAATAGACATGAGCAAAGCATTCGACACTGTGAACAGGAAGACCTTGATTGAAGACCTAAAACATATAGTAAATAAAGAAGAACTGTACATACTATCAAAGCTGATCAATGACACAGAAATCCAAGTGAAAATAGATGGAGAAGTTGGACAGCAATTCCGAACAACTGAAGGGGTAGCTCAAGGCGAAGGACTAAGCCCCATTCTATTTACTCTATACCTAGCCAAGGCCTTCAAAGAAGACAGCACAACCTACCCAAGTCAAGATCACAACTACACAAGCAATGCACCAGAAATACATCAACTAGGCTTTGAGATGGAAGAGCAGTATGCAGATGATTGTGGTTGGATACATGAAAATGCAGAAAAAGGAAAACAGAAAATAGAGAAAACCATCACCAGGCTAAAAGACAGAAATCTGAATGTGAACAATGACAAGACTGAGATATTCAAGATTAAGAGAGGTGAGACAACTGATTGGAAAAAATGCAAAATCCTAGGAAGCTACCTTGACACAGAAACTGACAATGAAAACAGAAGAAGATTGACAATAACCGCGATGTCAAAACTGCCACATATTTGGACAAAAGGAAAAAGCATCACCACCAAGAAAAAGATACTATCAAGTTTAGTAGAGCCAATCTTCATGTACAATGCTGAGCTATGGAACGTCACCACCACTCTAGAAAAGAAAATAGCAGGCTTCCAACATCGAATTCTGAGATGGATGCTAGGAGTAAAATGGCAAGAAAAGAAAAAGAACACAGAAATTGACAAGATTGCTGGTATGACATCATGGGTGGACAAAATCAAAGAAAAACGAAGAAGATGGACGGGTCACATGCTGAGACTAGATGATGAAACACCTCTAAAGAAGGCTTTAAGAGAAGCTAGAAGACCTGGAAGAGCCCATAGGGGAAGAAAAAAGTACATATGGATAACACAAACAATGACCAAAGACTTTAAAGATATGCAGTTAGATGGATGGAATGAAGCTGAAAGAGCGGTGCAGGATCGAGTGTTGTGGCGAAGAACAGTCAAACGAATTTTTTTTTTTTTTTTTTTTTTTTTTTTTCACTATTTGATGTACACAATGTTGTAAATACAACGGAATGTGTGATTATATATATAACACAAAACACAGAGCACTAATCCTAAAACTCTAACACTAAAAGCCTAACCCAAAAAACCCTAGCCCTAAAACCTTAACCCTAAAACCCATACCCTGAAACCCTAAACCTTTAAACCCTGACCCTGAAACGATGACCCCAAAACCCTGACCCTTAAAACCCTAATCCTAGAACCTTGACCCTAAAACATTAATACTAAAACCTGGAGAAATATATTTGGCTAAAACGATAGTTTGTGACAAGCAAATTCCGGGATCGAAAAATTTTTTCAAATCACAGCTACCGTTTTCGAAATACAGGCGTTTTAAGTTGAGAAACGACAATTATTCCGACAAATCGAGACTCGAGGCAAAAATTGTCACGAGTGGGCGATCATCTTTGACGTCACAAGTGGCATGTTCTCAGCACGTATTGTGTTTCTCTATAGAAACCTTCAACAGAATGCTGCGGACAAATGTTTATTATGTGCATGTGAAAGAAGCCAATTTTGCATTTTTGACACATAATTGACATTTTCAATGGTTTGGGACTCTAAATCGGAGTTTATAACACTGATTTTAAAACAAATGGAGAGTTTCAGCCGTCTGAGTTTTTGCTACCAACCAGCGCTGCACCTTGGGCAGACATACCCTGGGTACCAGACTCACTATATAAAATAATAGAGAGTCTGGTCTGGTGCGCCCCATTCTCGTTCAGGTGAACTTACTTGAAAGAACTGAAGTCTATTTAACAGACAAGGCCTGTGAAACAAAACTGTCGGATAAATAACAAAGCATATGTTCCAACCCTCCCGATATGACCGGGAGACTCCCAATTTCAGAGGTAATCTCCCGACCTCCCGACAATTAAAAAATCCTCCCGATTTTTGAAAAGAGCTTATAATAAAAATAAAAAGCTGGTATCAAATAAAGAAGAATCAAGATCACTGTCAACAGTGCAACCTTTTCATAACGGACGAAACGATTCGATGTATTCACAACATTACAATAGTTACGACATCGGATAAAGCCAGACGCCAAACTGTGGAATTGATTGCAAGAAAACATTTCCTATAAAAATATAATTATAATTGTGCACAGTGGCGTTTCTAAGCCCAGAACTTTTTCGGCCTCTTTATTTGCCCCCCCCCCCCCCCCCCCCCCCCCCCCCCTCACCTTTTAAGAAAGTTCTTCGATATTATTGACCTATTGATTACGAAGAACTGCTTTTCTATTAACATATTACAGACAGAGAAATTAAAGAATCCTGAGCCATTTTAAGGCCTCAGAAATAACAAAATGTCAGGAGCTTCCGGGGGCTTCGCCCCCTCGACCCCTACCAGGGTACTACCCTGGACCCACTGGGGGCCTTATAGCGCCCCCAAGCTCTAATTTTTCGCTCGCTCCCCTCGCGATTTCTCCCGCTTTCCCTTCCCTACAGGTTGGAAGGTATGCAAAGATACTCAGTAGTCAGAGGAGTTTTGGGAAATCTTCAAGCAAATGTATTTTATATAGTTCTGTAAAGTCGACATTATTAATACAGTCTGGTAATAGACTTTTCTGCCTCAAGATTCCAATCAAATCAGGTTTAAAACGCCATTTGTCAGGAAAAAACATGTGCGAAGCATCAAATTAAAGTTAGCACAATGCAGTTATTAAATGTTAATCATTATTAAATTTCGTATGCAACTTAAAATAAGTCTTTTGTAATTTTCCTCATAAATTGTGTGTACTTTCAAAGTCTACTTTCTCACTGTGAAGGCAGCGCGCTTGGACAACACGGCGGTTAGAATCATCACGTTGGAAGTTCACCACAGCAAATATGGCCAATACGACAAGCGAAGCCCCGTATGCCGGGTGAAATATTAGCCATAACTGATTCACTTGTGTTTGTTGTTGTTTGTTCTCGGCGCCTTGCGGTGTTTCTTATTTACTGCATTTCACTACAAGGCCTGATTTCTTTGCAATGAGAGGCACAGCCTGAAATATCAGAGACTTTCCAAAGCCAATATGGCGAAGGTGTCTCTCCTCTCTACAAACAAGGCTTTCGTTTCAGAACATGCTGAAAATATTCTTCGAGTACAGTTTTAACAGCATCTTCAAACTCAATCGTCGCTAGCATTTATTTATATTGTGTTCTGTTATATGTTTTACACCAGAGCTAAGTTTATTGTTTCGCTGTGACCTTCGAACGTACAGAAACCTGTACACTCGCTCCTGATTGGTTAAAATCAGCACACCAGAACGGGAATGGGGCGCACTAGACCAGACTCTCTATTTTATTTTATAGATAGTGAGTCTGGTACCCAGGGTAGGGCAGACAGTGGTCCCGTGGCTCAACAGTGACGATGTTATGAACAAAGAACAGACTGAAAGTACAAAGTGATCTGGAATTTCTATTAAAAACAATGCTATTGCTACAATCTAAATGAGATCAGATATCGTAAAACTAGAATTTCATTTCAGATTGAGGCGTCTTTGTCCAGACTGCTTTGTCTGTATGGCCTAATTCGCTTAAATGCCTATGATGCCCAAGCGGCAGCGCGGAAACGGAACTGCAAGTTATTCATTGTTAATGTAACATTCTATGATTGTTTTCAATGTTTCAAATGCGTTAACTGTATAGTTATATTAAATAGTAAAGGCGGGCTAAAAGTCGACTTGTGCGGATTATATGCCATTTTCACCGGGAGTGAAGGGTTTCGGGAATATACCTTTACCCTAATTACGTCATCATTGCGAATTTGCGCGTTGCATTCTGGGACTAGTGGTCACGCAGGCAACCAAACTGTTGATGTTTGTGAATCGACTTCATTATCACTTGCTACATCTTCATTATCAATACCCCATTTCAATGGTGCTGGTAAATTCCCTTTATCTGTAGCCATTGCTCTTGTGATGGAATTTATGATAGCCTTGGGCCAAATATTTTTCCTTCTGCTCATTATTTTCCCAAAATGAGATGCTGTCACACGTTTGTATCTTTCATCAAACCAGGCAGGATCCTTGGCTTGCCTTTGTGTTGCAATGCATATGTCTATGGCTTGGTTTTGGGAAACACCAACCAATTTTTGAACACTGAGCCTGATCTCTTCCTTCATGACACTTTGATGAAAAGGAGGTGTGTTTTCACTGTTGATGTCTTCAGATGTGCTTTGCTCCGTTTGCCCTCTGACTATGGATTCCTGCTTTCTGCATGATGTCTCAAAAAACTCAGTTGGCTTAAATTCATTTGATTGCAAAGTTTTGCACAAAAGTGTGGCTCTTCCAGCATCACTAGCCAGTTGTTCAAATGCATTAGCACTAACTTTTTGAGCAAACTGAGGGGTTGCACAGTAATCCTGACGGGCTTGGCTGGCAAATGCTCTTTTCTTTTCTTTGTTTGGCTCATATTTACTAAAAATGACATCATCAAACTTCACAGCAGCTGACAATGTCATACTTGTTGCGGATGGCACATGCCACTTTTGAGCAACTTCAGTGCATGTAAGCATATCAGGAATTTTGCTGTACTGTGCATTCGTGAAGTCTAGCAAAGTAAAAAGCAAAGCAGCCGCGTGTTTGCAACAGCCACCCTGACCTGCCTTGCACATGCATTTAGAGTACAGAATTTTACCATTACTCTGATCTAGGTGGACATAAACATTGTATGAAGTATTTTTCATCGAAGCGTGCACCCTGCTCTTCAGAAGAAACATCAGTCTTGGTCCCGGGACATTTTCTCTGACAAAGACATTGCGTACAAATCCT
Source organism: Rhopilema esculentum (assembly GCF_013076305.1). The sequence continues at coordinate 29,817 of NW_027019640.1, forward strand.
TCCTTCCAGAGTTTATATCCCTGCTTCTTATTTCTAAAAGCTTTCGGAGCAATGCAACGTCTTGGAGAAGAAACAGATTGGTGAATAAGTGCATTTTCGATATTATTATCTGTCATTCCAGGTAAACAGCGCAATGATTTCGTCCAGCCATCTGTAATGTTTTTGCTTTCGGTTTCATGGTTGCGGATAGCGTTGTCGGGCCTAGGCCTACCGATGGTAATCGATGCGATATCGCCAGGCTCCTTGTCTTCTGAAATCGAATTTATGCCCGGGCAAGAGTTTTTAAAAAAACTAGGGCTTTGATTTCTCACTTGAATTGTGGCTGAATCGCTATATTCTGACATATTTGTACGATGTTCTTTAAGCTGTTCTCCACGAAGTCGATTCACAAACATCAACAGTTTGGTTGCCTGCGTGACTGCGTGACCACTAGTCCCAGAATGCAACGCGCAAATTTGCAATGATGACGTAATTAGGGTAAAGGTCTATTGATAAGTTACCTGGCAGTCAAAAAATCTGGATTTACGAAATAGGCTCTCAGCTCTTAGTCAAGGAACTTGATTTCTTGGTCGAAGAAAATACTGTTTAGCTGTCATAGGAATATCAACCGGTGCATTATCTTCTTTTGCAAGCAATTATGACATGGCCGGGGGATGGTCTTTTTGCAAGACTAGGTTATTCCCTAGTATCTCGACCTCTGTTAAAATACAATAATCAAGTTCGGTGAAATTATTATTTAGTCACACTCGCTGCTCCCATCAACCAAGGTTTTTTCTTGAAATCTTATTTTTGCACCCAAAGCAGGTTGCAGGATCGCTTTTACCGCTGTCTCCACTAGATTTCGTTTGTCTTTTGGCTATTGCTTAAACTGAAAATATCAGAAAAACGGTGAATCTAAGAAGAAAACTTTTTCCAGATTTGAAGTCAGCGACAAAGTTTGCATCCAATAAGCCAAAGTTATTTTTGCGTGTCAGTTCCCCTTTAAACCCAGACCCAAAATCCCAGACCTTGAAACTCGAACTCTAAATCCCTAGCCCTATAACCCCTACTCTAAAACCCTTACCCTTAGACCCCAGCTCTTAAACCCTAACCCTAGAACCCTAACCCTAAAACCGCAGCCCTAGAAGCCTAACCCTAAACCCTAATCCTAGAGTTATGACCCTAGAACCCTAACCCTAAACCTAGAACCCTAAGCCCAAGACCCTGAACCTAAAAGCCCGATTGCTAAAACCCTGAACTTAAAGCTCTGATCCTAAAACCCTGCCCTTTAAACCCTGATCCTAAAATGGAGTGAAAGGAAACTGCTGGAGGATATGCAAATTAAAGAATCAGCAGGTATGTTCTTTAAAATTGTTTTCAAGAAAGCCTTAATAAAGATTTGTGGAAAATCCATTCTTACTAAAAACGAGAGAATCTAGACGTTATTTTACATTCTATTTAAACACATTTTGAAAGTTGTCAAATCTAGAGTCTTTTTGTTAAAAATACTTTATTCCGAAAAAATTAAGATACGCTTTTCAACATGATATCCCAAATGAACAAAATTATTTTTTTAATGCTTTTTATTAAACTGTGTTTTATACATTTATTTCCTCCATCTTATTTTGGCTATTTTAAAAATATGATAAATTTTTCCCTATGAACTGCATTAAAAAGGTTATCCTAACACTTTGTAAGCCCTTTCCTATTGCATTTTACCATTACAATATACGAAACCATCAGAGAAAAAAACAAGCCTGAGAATATTGCGTCAGATTTTCCTTCAGTCAACATCCATTTTAGACACAGTTGATTTTTAAGAAAGTTGAAGAAGATGTCTTGTATGAAACTTTAATTCAATGTGTTATGCAGGAAATGAAAGATAAAAAAATACCACGTAGAGTCAAAAGCAATATTTTCACAATACCTCTCTCGTTTGTCTAATCAGATGAGACATTTTATGTTTTTGTGCTGCATGTCTCTATGGTGAATCGCTGCTTGAATCAAAATATCACAAATCTCACCAACGGGCCAAACGCCTTTTCGTATTAGAATTAATGGGCTAATATCTTGTGGCACCTTTACTTGACAGCAATCCACTGTGTCAAAATACGTAGTTTGCCGCAGGCATCATCCATTTGTATTTAGTAGGACCCTTCCTTCACCAACATCTAGTTGGATGCACTACGTTACCACGGGGACATCAGGCTCTGTAGTTCGGGGGAGGCAGAGAAGGCCAGTGCCTTCAAAAGATATTGTAAGATAAAGTATTGCTAAAACGCCATTCCAAACCATCAAATAGAAAAGGCTCCACCCTCCCTAAATCAAAACATATAAGCTTCACCCCCGTTAAAAGCTTTTCGACCTTGAATTGGGGCCTTCTTATGTCTCAATTTCAGCAGGCTAATATCAATACTTTTCAACTCCCAGCCACTCCTGGAATCGATATAAAAATAAGTTGCAATCTCAGCTGTCAATCTTAGCTATTATTAAAGTAGGTCAACGGACCAGAAGAAGCGCAAAAATCTATGACAGACATATCCTTGAAGTAACTTTCAACCAATTTGAATTTATAACATGCTTAGTCGATGTCTTTTACATGAAACCTACGTTCCAAGTTTTACATCTTAACAAAGTACAGTTGTCCGTTTTTAATCAAGTCAAATTTTATCCATGTTTATAATGTCCCGCTAATAATTATCATAAGTTCTTTTTATCGGTGAATCTAAAATCTACGTCGAGATTCTGTTAACAAAGAGATTCATGACAGCTTACAAGTTTGCTGCTAAATTCTGTTAGCTTCAAAAGCTCCTTCCTGAACATCTCAAGGCTCCTCTACATTCTTTTCACATCAAGTACTTATCAAATAGGCTCCTATTCGATATGGTTCTTTTTACGAAAAATTTACTATAGCCTAGCTGCACTCCATCGAACAAATGACGGGACAGAACGAAGTAATCCGTCCAAAATTCAAAAATTATTTTTGAGTCGTTGATCAATTTACCACGCCGATCCACTCTTTTCTTTTTGCCCATTTAGTTTAGCACTGAAAACACATGAAGAGTAAAGATTGAGGTGAATGGAAGAAGAGTAGAAAAAAGTAAACGGACAGGGGACAATTTCGTCAATTTCCATAAAGTTCACCGAGAAAAACTTTTTCTTTCAATTTTTTGAGCCTACAATCGCAATAAAAATACAGCATGATTCCCACTAATCATCTTCACTTGATATCATTTCTTTTGTTGCCTTAGCCCAAAACTACGCCGTAAAGGTATATATGTCAAAGAATGATCTGGCTTACCGCAGCAGAGTACTTATAAAAGCTTTTAAAAAGTTTTTTTTACCGTTCTACAGGCAGTAAATGACAATAGAAGCAAACTTTTTGGTAAAAAGATGTAAAGCTTTGCAATAGTTTAACCAGAAGACCAGAAGGCCACCAAATTGACACAAAAAGAGCTGACCGGTCAAATCTTTCACCCTAAAACTATTCCCAGCCCCGTGCGAAAGGAAGACCCATGATTCATTTGATTGGTGTTTTACTCTATCTCATCACTCTTTGTATATTCTATTTGTATATTTTACAAAGTAACCATCTCAGTCTGAATTTAAGTATTCTATTGTAACTATTTATTGTAACAACGGGGCTCTCTTTTGACCATTGAGTGGTGAGTGACCCCTTGTTAGGTTCGAACATATTTTATAGCATACTTCGACTGAGGGTATGAATTAATAATTAATTAATGATTACGATGATAGCATATCATACCTTTTTTGCCCTGTCTACACTACTAAAAATCACTTTTTATCTGTATCAAAAGTGGTACGGACAAGCCTTGTTTCTGCACCACTCTTTGCTACCCGTATCAAAACTGGTACGGTTACCTTGCTCTAACAATTTTCTGGTAGAAATTAGGCGGCTAATTCCAACAGTCTCATCCCAGTTTCAGAGACTCCTAGGAGTGATCTTAGTAGATGAGAATAGTCTTGGGTAGGAGCCATGGGATCAGAGTCATTTGCTCGAAGTAATATTTTGCTTTCATGTAATTTCAAATGCAAAAACAATCAACTGACACAACCAGTCATTGAAATAAATGGACAAGAGTACATGGCACAACCAGTCTTTGAAATAAATGGACAAACAGAGTCGCCAAGCAGCCAATCAACTATTCAAAGACAAACCTTTCGTTGTTCTCTTTGTTGAATGGACAACCACGGGTGAGGATTTTTTTTATGATCCCATCTGCAAACGAACGATCAGATCAATAGAATAGCGATAAAGCTAAAAAATTACTGACTTCATTTACAATTTCAAAATCATAAAACATAGACAGGGAGTTTTGCATAATAATTTAGCAACCAGCCTAACCAAAGAATTTAGAGTTTAAATCATAAGAGTATAGGCCACTGACCGTTTTAAGCCTTGGGAACATTCTGGCAAATGACCGGAAGTAGCGTTTCTGGAAGCATGAATAATGATTCATGTAACTTTACATTCAACTGAACTTAGATTCATGTAACTAAACTCGTCGGTTGGAAAACCTGCGCGCAGACTAGCTAAAGCAAGCAACTCTACGGGGATTTTCAAAAACATATGATTTTTATGTCATCACCACAGTCATTACGGTCGTTCTGTCTAACTAACCTGCTCGAGGTTGGTTTTTCATGTGAGCAGTTTTTCATTGCAAGAATACTGACCAATCGCAAGCGTTATTTTGATGCTGCTTGACAAGTTGGGTATACGCAGTCCTTTTATATGGACAAATTACCTAAAAAGCTGTTTTTGCGCCTCATTTCATTAAGCACATCAAATAACGCCAGAAAAAATTCTAAGCTTTATAACTTGCAAAGTTAAAACGTTGTAGTACTATACCTAAAAGAGGACTGGGTACCCGTCCAAAAATGGCTTTTTGGGGCATTTTGAAGCTTGATATGGATTTTATCTTAATTAGCATATTGGATTTTGAGCTTGTTCCAAACGTCATGCTACTATCAAAACTCACATAATTCTACTGCTATACATCTGTACTATCATGAAACTTCAGATGCAAGTTGTTTCACAAAATAATAGGTTTCAACAGCAATAACGTTTTTCTTATAGGTCAGATCACATTGCTCTTTTAATATCTTTAGTTCAATTTTGCATATTCTTTATGATAGCATCATCAGATTTCATGCATCCGGAAACGTGGCTTCCAGAAGGGTGTTATTTGCCAGAATGGCCTTTACTGATTTAAACTTTAAAAACTTCGTTTAGGCAGATTGCTAGATAGTTATAAAAAATTATCTGTCTAACAGACACTCAACACAAGGAACAGGGCTTACACCACTGGGAGGGGGGCAGGGTGGCCATGACCCCAACTTTTTTGCAAAGAAAGTAGCTACAATAAAAAGGGTAAAGAGCCTTGGCCCCATACATTTTAAACCTTGCCCCCCAACTTCAAATTCGTGCCGCGGGCCTTGAGGAATCCCTATTCGAGAACGAGAAATTTTTTTACTAGGCCAAAGCGAGGTTCCTTGAGATATAACTTTTTCTTAAGACAACATTGATATTTATATTTATGGCCCATGGTACCATGAGGGAGCTAGCCACTCGCTAAATCTAGATTTTAGATATTTTCTGACATGTACAAAATTTGAAGACAGTGCTTCTAAAATTTCCTTTAAATCATTAAAAATTGCAACCCCAGTCCTCTCTCATTTTACCCTTTTTGTTTGTCTTGGTTGCCTCGGCAAAGTTTGACGCTCTATTCTGTTTGCAATTCAATGTCAAAAAAAACTCTTGAGAGTTTGCAAAAAATTTACTGTTCATCAAATTATGGTGTTATAACTCAGTCTGAGTATAGGTCTTCCCAAAAAAACAACAAAACTTGTAATGGGCGGACGTCCAGAGCAAAGCTTTCGAACTTCGACACATAACCAGTTACAGAGGCTATTTTTATATACGTTGGTTATTATTGGTTGTATCATTAATTTGTATTTGGCTGGATTTGAAAGCTCAGATTTTATTGAAAGCAAAATCTATTGCTCGAGGATTCAAAATTGCTCTGGAAAAGAAACTTGATTTAAAGGGTGCACCGACGGGTGTTGCTACCAGGGGCGGATCCAGACTGACTTACCCGACTCACGGAAGTCAGTCAACAATTTTCAATCTGTAGAAACGAAATGAAAAAAATTAGCTCTCAAACACATTTTTCTCAAGTCCCACAACAGCACAAAGATTTTCTTTAATTTGTCATATTCTCTATAGCGCCTGTTCAAAATCATCAGATCTGTCAACTGTAGGTTCGAAAATTTTCTATAAAACTGTTCGACGAAATGATCTATCAATAAATTCTCCCATAGAAATTCACAGCTCAGTGCATAAATCATTAGAACAAAGATGTTAGGGTTAAAACTCGCAATATCATTGGTAAGTCAGTCGAATAAATTAGGAATCTGCGCGGTCATCTTTTAACAAAGCTTTTCTGCACCATGCTAAAACTATTGTTCTCGTAAGTCAGTAGAGGCGATGTATGATCAATAAGGCAAATAATTTTTACAGGGGTCAGTATGAGAAATATTTTGGGGTCCAGGCGATGTATGGATTTTAAGACTGACTTCCACTGACTTACCACTAAGATTGCAGCTAAGACAATACCCTCCTGCACAGCAATTTTACCTCTCAGTCTCAGAGTCTCAGGTAAACAAATGCCTGGCAAAAGTATATCGAGTAGAGGGTCTGATAAACCAGGTTCCGGATGCAGTATGGATATTTTGAAGTCAATCAAGTCACTTATTGGCTCGAATTATAAAAAGATCCTAAAAAAATATCAAGGCCACTGAAAGGCAAAGATCGATTCTTGTTTTTACTGTTGTTGGCCTAAATAAAAAGGACAAGCAATTCAACATTTAATCCCCTGAAAATGGCTGGATCTAGCAGGAGAAAAATTAATTTTGCCGGAAGGTACGGTCTTACTTTCAAAGTAGCGATATTTATCAAGTAATGCTGGTAAAATTTAGAGAGATAGGTAGAATTTTATTTGCCATCGGAATGCTTGTGGCGGGAAATTTAAGTGTGGACAGCAGCAACAACAAAAGGAACGATTACTGTAAACTCCATTTCCAAACACGTATTACTGAATTGATCGGAAAAATTGGGAAAAGATCTTAAAACCTTTATCAATATAAATTTCTTGCTAGGTTTGCTGCCTAACTGACTGCTTAAAACACTATCCTAAGCTTGAGATTTCTCTATCAAGTTAATTCCTTTGGGGGGGGGTGCTTTTTGACACAAGTTGGAAGGTGTTTGGGTAAGGTTTAAAAATGAATCAAGAACAAAATATTTTGTAGAAAAGCTCGTTTAAAGGTTTTGAGCTATACCTCAAAAGCCATTTTGTTATTTTTAACTTTGTAGAAATATCTGAATGGTCAAAATATTTTTAGGTTTCTATCCTTTATTTATCAAGGCTCAAACAACATTAAAGATTTATTCAATTGACGGGAAATATTTAATCAAAAACTGCAATCCTCAACTCTATATGCATAAGTCTACATTTACTCATCATCTCAAAAGCTATTCCTGCCAGAAAACTGTGTAGTCATAACTTTACTCTAGACAAGATAGCAAACACTTATGGAAGTCTGCAACTGATATCTTTAGTGCCACAACTTAAATAAGATACGTCATGATATAAGGGGCTACAGCAGCCCCAGGCTTCAGCATGCCTATGTAGAATGTAAAATATATATTGTTGGTTAGGTTCAGGGAAAATGAAAACTGCCTGTACAATGATTCTCTGTCATTAGAAAAGATGTGTCATCTACTGAGAGCATTAATATCTGCTGAATTTTATTTTCACTCTAAGTTTTATGCCTTCCACTCCCATCTTTCTTGCACCACACGTCATTCTTCAAACAGGTTGGAAATCCATCAGCTGCGAAGGAGCGGTTTGACGTAAAACCAAGAATAGGGAGGTTTAGATTGATGACGAGGACGAGGATGAGGACAAAGTCAACAAGTGTGCATTCGATCTGCGCATACTTGGCGGGAATCACCATAGCGCTGCGTTCGCAAACAGTCAGTTCACAACCAAGTTTTGCGGAAAGATCGTTGCGACGAGAACGAAGTTTTTTAAATTCATAGACCCCGAGAAAATGGAAAATAGTACCCTAAAAATGTCAAGGGATGTATTTATCTGGAAAAATGTCCACGATGAATGCCTTGTTACTGAGCTTTTGGTTGTTGAGCCGTATAACCACAAACCTGGCTCAAAGGAAAGGGGCCTAGCTTGGAAGCAGATCGCTGAGAATTTAAACTCTATACCAGAGCAAGACTTCAGAGTCACAGCACGATCGGTGAGAGATAGATTTTTGAAGCTTTTAGAAAACTTCAAGAAGAATGAAGTTGCTGAGAAGAGAGCTTCGGGCATTCAATGGGTGGAGTACAACAATTTGTATCGTGGCATGCTAGATATCAGCGAGAGGATGGAAGAGGCGCAGCTTTCGTGGGCAGAAGCAAAAGATAGGATCAAGGTGAATGAAGATAAAGAAAATAAGAAGGCAGAAGATATGCGAATGAAAGCTGTCGAGCGTCTTGGGGAAACTAGAAAGAGAAAAGAAGAAGAGGATGGGACAGAAACACCGAAGAGAAGGAAAAAGGCGTCTGAGGCAGTTGTACTCATAGAGCAAGGGCTAAAGTTTAAGCAGGAAAATGCAAATCAAGAAAGAGAGTTGAAAAAAGAAGAGTTGAATGAAAGGCGTTTAGCAAGGGAGAATTTGTCCAAAATGATGGAGGGTCAACAGACCTTCATGCAAAATATGATGCAGCAACAGCAGCAATTCATGTTACAGATGCAGCAGACTCAAATGCAAACATTAGCTGTTATGAACGAAATGATAAGTACTATCAATAACACCAAAAACAATTAAAGGTTTAACCCTTAACAATTTTTTTATAAGCATGATTTTATGCCTTAAAATTGGCCAGATGTCAGAAAGTTAATAATATTTCCAGTAGGGAAACACTGGTGCTTTATCTTCGCTTTCTTTTACAAGAAACATAAACTCCTCTTCGTCAACGAGGTCTTCACTGTACAGGTAAGCTGCTGCTTCAAAAAGCTCATTAGACGCCATTTTGTTTATTTTTGTGGGGTTGTCCTCGTTTCGTAATCTAAACAGTGGGATCCCGTGGCGACGACGACATATAGATCCCAGACTCCCTCGCGATAGAACTTTGTCTTCGTCCTCGTTCTCGTCTTCATTCTAAACCTCCCTAATTCCAGGAAGAACAACAACAGCAAGCGCACTGTTTGCAAAGCAAGATGGCGGAGAGCAGAAGTCAAAACAAGGGACGTGCGTGTTTTGCAATGGCAGTTACGAAGAGAAGGGATGCAGTGAAGTCAAGACAATCGAAGATAGGAAGAAAATTCTTTATAAACAAGGACGCTGTCTTTTTTGCTTGAAACGAGGACATAAAGCCTACGATTGCCGCACTTAGGTTTTATGCAATATATGTTCGATTTGCGATAATTATGTGTCTTCACATATGAAGCCATCTCCATACAGCCCAATGCCCCTGATAGTTTTAGTAGTACTGCTAAATACCACCTCTTGTTTAGGTAGCATTGAATATGGGGGGAGAGCAGTACTGCAAACGGCACTTGCGTTTGTAAGGAAAGCAGGTAGGAAGGTTAAGGCACGCGTGCTTTTTTATTCTGGTAGCCATAAGACCTTTGTTACGCGTCAGGTTAAGGAGCAACTAGGCTTGCATCCCACACGCCAGGAGAAGCTAGGTATTAAAACCTTTGGGTCCCTGAATGTGGATGAGAGATTGAGAGAAGTGGTAAGATTAAGACTTGAGTCCACAGAGGGAAAGAAAGCAGGAGTTATTGAGGCATATGTGGTTGAAAATATTTCAGAGGTACAAAATGAGAATGTTGAGGTAATTGAACAAGATTTTAAGCACCTTAAAAATATATGGTTCTCAGATGTTTGTAGATCACAAGAAGTGCTTGCAGTTGACATTATTGTGGGAATAGATTTTCTGCACAGCTTGCAAGATGGTAAGACTATAAGAGGGGAGCCAGGCCAACCTGTTGCCATAAAGACAAAGCTTGGTTGGGTAATTTCTGGTCCGCTGAAAGGTAAGAAACTTAATTCAGTTGAAACCTCTAATGTCAACTTGATAATTCAACCGCAGAAATCTATTACTTTTAATTGTGCTGAACCTCTAGATAAAGATGTGCACAAAATGTGGGATTTGGAGACAATAGGCATAAATAAAGTTGATGAAATTTATGAAAACTTTCTTGATAATGTTGAGTTCACTGGCAAGCGTTACTCTGTAAAGCTTCCATGGAAGATGGGGCATAAACCCATCCCCACAAATTATTCAGTTAGTCTTTCCAGGTTGAAGTCACAAATTTGCCGATTGAAAGCAACTCCTGAAATCTTAGAGGGCTATGACAATATTATCTAGGAGCAGTTAGATAATAGAATTATTTAAGAGGTTTCAGAATTAGAATTTCAGCAAAAGAGGGCAGGTCAGGTACATCTTTGAATGATTGCCTTCATGTTGGACCCCCACTCACTACGTTACTGTTTGACAATTTATTGAGATTTAGGGAGAATAGGATTTGAATTATAGCTGACATTGAAAAGGCATTCTTGAATATTGAAGTTGATACACAAGACAGAGATTGTCTTAGATTCTTGTGGGTTGAAGATTTTAATGCAAAAGATTTATCTGTGATTGTGTATAGGTTCAGAAGATTGATATTTGGAGCTAATTGTTCCCCATTTTTGCTTAATGCTGCGCTAAGATACCAAATTGCAAAATATGAAGTAATCGATCCTCAAATTGCTACTAAACTTGCCACAAGTTTTTATGTTGATGACCTAGTGTCTAGAAGTTCAGATCCGGAAGGCGATAGAAAACCTTTTCTTTCAGCTAAAGAACATATGAAGGCTGCTGGATTGAACCTCAGAAAATGGAAAACCTCAGATCCTATCCTAGCAAAAGAATTTGAAGAGGAGAAAATCATAACTGCAAGCCAAAATGTTTCTCCCACTGAAGAAACATATGCTAAGGAGACACTTGGCTCTGAGGAAGGACACGATAGTACAAAGGTTCTAGGTATATCTTGGAATATAGGAAGTGATGACTTCATTTTTGATTTCAGGAAATTCATAAATATTGATGAGGATGTAAAAGTAACTAAAAGAACCATTCTTAGTATAATTGCAAAACTATTTGACCCACTAGGACTTGTAAGACCAGTCATTGTAGGTCTTAAGATTTCCAGGAACTTTGCACTTTGAAACTTGGATGGGACGATGATCTAAAAGAAACTGGAAATATCTCTTTGCCCAGGTGCTTAAATGGTAAGGAAACAGGTACTGTCACATTTTGCTATCTCCATGGATTTGCAGATACTAGTAAAAATGCATACTGTGCAGTGATCTATCTTGTCTATGAAACTGATGATGGTATTTTTTTAGGCTTATTTGTGCAAAAACAAAGCTAGCCCCATTGAAACAACTCAGTATTCCTAGACTTGAGCTTATGTCTCGACGTATATTGTCAACACTAATGGACACTGTTTATCAAGCATTGAGCCCTCAGGTGAAAATTGATGGATGCAGATATTGGTTAGATTCAAAAACTGCCCTCTACTGGATCAACAATCAAGGGCTCTGGAAACAATTTGTCCAGCACCGTGTTAATGAGATATTACAGATCTCAGATAAAAGGAACTGGGGTCATTGTGCAGGTATCTGCAACCCTGCAGATTTAGGCTCCAGAGGTGTAACACCCGGTGCATTGAATACCAGTAGGTTGTGGTGGCAAGGCCCCGATTGGTTAGTTATGGGGAAAAACATTGGCCTAAACAATTATTGCTTTCTGATTCACAGGAAATCGAAGAAGAAAAGAAGAGGGAAACAAATGCTTTAGCAGTAGCACAAGACTCAGAGAGGCATATTGGAAATATCATAGATGCTAAAAGATTCAGCACTTTGGCCAAATTGTACAAGGTTTCTGCATATGTTCTGCGCTTTCTTCGAAACATAAGGCTGTCAAAGGAAGAAAGGCAAACAGATGGTTTAACTGCAACTGAAATATGCGAAGCAGAAGCACATTGGATCAGAGATACACAAGAACAAATGAAGAAATCAGGTAACTTTAAATTACTTGCTGTGCAACTAGACGTTGTAGAAAAGGGCAACATGTTGATTTGCAAAGGTAGCCTAAGAAACTCTGATTTGGACATAGAAGCAAAGTTTCAAATTTTATTACCAAGAGATAACGCATTTACTGATCTAGTAAAACAAGATTGTCACCACAGAGTTAGACACTTAGGTTTAAAGGCAACCCTAGCAGAACTGCGCTCTAGGTTTTGGGTTCCAAGGGGTAGACAATATGTAAAAAGAATTTTGAGCAAATTTATTGTGTGTATTCACAAACAAGGAAGGCCATGTAATAGACCTATAGAAGGACCCTTGCCAGACTTTAGAGTCAAGGATGTGCCACCATTCACAAATGTTGGTATTGACTTTGCCGGTCCTTCAGTATTTTCCTTCCTACAGGACAAAAGGATAAAATGGCGATTTAATCTTGAGCGAAGTCCTTGGTGGGGTGGATATTTTGAGCGTCTTGTAGGATCTGCAAAGTCTTGTCTAAGAAATGTTTTAGGGAATGCAAGACTTTCCTTGGATGAATTAAACACCACACTACTAGAAGTTGAAGTTATACTTCACTCTAGGCCATTGACATATATTTATGATGAGATTGGTTATGAGCCCCTGACACCAAATCATTTATTGCATGGTAGGAGATTACCTTTGCTAGCAAATAATCTAGAATTTGATGTTAATGAGGTCAATGAAAATGTAGCCATATGCACAAAACGGTTTTGGTATCTCATTAAAAAGATCAACCATTTTGCTTCTCGATGGAAAAATTAATATCTAGTTGACTTTAGGGAACATCACAGACATAGAGGCACAGGGGAAGCAAACATTCACCGAGGAGACATTGCTTTGATAAAAGAAGACAATTTGAAGCGCAACCAATGGAAAATGGGACAAATTGAAAACCTAATTCATGGGAAGGATGGAGTTATCAGAGGAGCAAAAGCAAGGACTTGCTCCAAGGGTAAGAAAGATTATTTAAGTAGAACTTTACAGAAACTTTTTCCTCTCGAGTTAAAGAAGGAAGGGAATGAAAATGGCGAGGAAAGCAAGAATACCACAGGAGAAACAGATGCAAGTAATGAGAGCCTCATCAAGGTTAGGCAGCAACGCGCAGCTGCTAAGGATGCTAGTTGGAAAACCCGCATTATGCTTGACTCATAGCTGGTCAAGGAGGGGAGAGTGTGGATTTTCCCAGCCCTCTTATCCATTTAGTAACCCTTGCATTGCAGCATGGTTCCGTGTTAGTCATGTTTACGTAGATTCCACAGTACGTGGTTATATGATTGCACTTTCAAATGCTTAAATAGGAATGGATCATTGCTGTTTTACGCAGCATGTATTGTTTAGTTAACGTTTATACGCAAATTCTTCCTCGTAAAAATGGGGACAGTTAATAATTATCAAACCTGTGATTGTAATAAGTATTCACGTGACAAATTTACGTAAATTGTAAGAACGCTTGTTATTGGTTTATATTTCGGTGATTCCTTGTTGGAACATATAAAAACATGTGAAATTATCAGTAGTATTCGTATTCAAGCCTAGAGAAACGAGAATTTTGTGATGAATAGAGATTGCTGAGCGCTAGAAGGATTCTTTTTCTTGGCTTTTCTCTTAGACACCGACAACTATCCGTACAACCAGCGAAAGATAGGCGAAAGTCTTACCATATAATTTCAGGTAAATTTGAAATCCACCCCCCAACAAGGCTATATCACAAAAATTGGTCTGTCGTGGCGAAAACTTTTTCCTTTGAAAGAACACCCCCTAAAAGAAATTTGCATTTGCACCAGTGTCCAAGCTAGCCAAAAGTTGTTGGTCCTGCTGTATGGACAGGGCCACACCCTTATTCAATAGGAAACGCCCATGTACAAAAATTCTTTTTTCAGATGATTTTTTTCTTAAATTCAGTAAAAAGCAAATTTTAAATCGATGTCTATCTTTTGAAAAACAAACCCATACTTAAAGACGTGCTTTAGGGTGCTTACTTTTCAAACAAATCTATGTTAAAGTGTAGTAAGTCTCTACAACTAAAGTAAAAGTTCAAATTGGTGAGAACTAAATTTGACAATAAAAGGGGGTAGGAGTGGCATTTAAAGTTGCATATCATATATTTGTGGTAGTTGAAATAGTCTTATTAGACTTTTCCAGATTTTGGTCTTATAAACATGACCAATATAAATACTATATTAAAATAATTTCAATAAACAACAGAGTTTAAAGTCTGTAGGGGCAAGTTCACATATTCTGCAGAACAATTATTCAGCAGCTGATAAAGAGAGGTAAAATTGAATAATGTGTCGCATTATCAATGAAAACAACTTCATTAGCCAAACCATTAGACGAGTAAACAATTCAGGTAGAAAAATACACTTTCGTACTAGCAGTTCAGCGTTCAGCTCATCGGTATTCAACATAGCAATCAGTCGCCCGTTAATCTCTTACAAATGCAAATTCCGCTGAAATTGGTTTATTCTCCAACTCCAAAATTTCAATCACACAACAGTAAATTCAATTATGCTTTCATTGTTGCTTAGATCAGCAATTAACGGGAACAATGACGCATTTATCCATGGGCCCATTGGGCCCAAGCTCAAGGGCTCCCTAAAATTTTTAGATTTAAGGGGCCCCGAGCAAAATTTTGAAAAGCCTTTAAAGTGCTCTTGATTTCAATCTTGTGTTTAAATTGAGCTAGGGGGCTTTCTCAAGTAATGAGTTCCATTCTAAGAATGAAATCAAGGGCGTGGTCACAAGAATTTTTAGCTCGCTCCGCTCGCAGGGGGTCTCATATTTTGTTTTTAGCCCAAGGCCTTTGAAACTTTCGGTAGCTAGCCCTGGCTGGAGCTTTCACCAATGCAATGACTGTGCTTAGTTTTTTGCTCAGTTTGCCATTGCCATACGGATGTTCCTCCGTTGAAAATTGTTTACCATGCTGAAAAGGGTAAAGAAAAGGATTGAACTGATGTCCACAATGTCACAGTAGCACGTTGTTGCTTTATGTTTAATGACAGCAGATTTTGATAGCCTGGGAGTTTCAAACTCCAATAAACTCATCGAAAAGATTTCAGCAGTTAAATAAAGACAAAAGACATTAGCGTCATTAAACAAGGGGCAAGGATAGTTTTATTGGGAATGTACTGAAATGCGAAATGGATACAAGTTTATTCGCGTCTTACAGTTTTTATCTATCAAACTATTTAGTGAATATAAACCTGGTTGGTATGCAAAAAATGTGAAACAAATCTAATGCTTTAGTGCACATTTGATAAAAACACAAACGTTACAGAGCACTTAAGTTGACTGCGAGCGAAGGGAGCGGAAATATTTGCCGGCCACGCCCTTTGAATGAGCTTGAAATACATTTCAGAATGTTTTCTACAGTCGGTTACTACGTTTTACAATTTTTTACTTTGTATACTTTGTTGCGTTTTATTAAAATTTAGTTCTTAAATTGGAATTCCTGGCTTTAAAAGGCCCCATAAACCTGGAGGCCTTTGGGCAGTTTGCCCTTCCTAGTCCCCCTGTCGGCGCCCCTGTTCATATTCCACGTATCTCTCTCACAGAGGTCTGTTTGTCCTGGGTTTTACAAACTCACTTCAAAGGGGCCCACCGGAAAATATTCTGGTGTCCCGCCTAGCTACAACGCCCAAGCTTGGAAGTACCTAAAAATCGGTAACAAAATGATATTTCACCTTGTAGTTGTTTCAGCGACCCCGGCTTGAGAACGAGGCTTTCATTGTTGCTGATGTTCTCGAGTGTGTTGGCAGATTTTTTAACATGTTCATAACAATGTGGAAAACCTTGAAAGGGACATTTAATTTTTTTCAATAACATATGCAAATAAACGTGACCAAAGGTTCAAATATTTGTGTTTAATAAGACTGGTGATTTTTGGTGATAAATGTGATTAATTTGTGAAGTGTGATTATTTTCGAGAGCGTATGTGATTTTAAGCAGTTATTTGTCCTTCGTCCTGAGTTATGACAGGCAAAAAATTACAAAACTTTCAAAATTGGGGGCATTTGACAAAATGGCAAATGGGGGGATTTCGATTTTGATGATGTTTTCAAATGCTCCTTGGTTACAACAAAAATGATACATACAGTGAAATTTAAGAGTGGGATATTACTGGATAAGAGTGGACATTCTTTTGGCCCTCACGTTCCAACCTGTGTCCGTGCCAAATATATTGGTTAACAAGTCGAATTAGAAATTTCATATCTATCCTGCTTTTTCACAGGCAACGAGGTCTCTGCCTGTTAGAAATCCAAAATCAAATTTTGAGTTCATTTTTTACACAAAAGCAAGGACCGAGATACCGTGGGGGCCAGGGGGCCTTGACCCCCAAAAAAACTTAAACGGTATTTGTAAAGTACTTTTATTATGACTGATTTTACATTTATTTATCAGGGCTGGCCCCCTCAAACAAAAGTTGTATCTCGGTCTTTGCACAAAACTATCTTTTTACGCAGATTTGTACAGTGATGAAAAATAGCTTCGTATATCTCCAACCCCGGTATTGTGTCACAAATATTAAGTTGAGGGTTTTTCATGACTTTTTGTCCATAAGACGAAATTCACTAGACCTACCCCTAGTTAGCGGCAAAATTAAAGTCGCAAAAATCATGCAAGATGCCGGCTACTCACGCAACGTCCGGATACAGAAAGGCCGCTCTGCCTCCGAAGAAGGCGGCTAGTCCACACGCTCCAGACAATATGACAATGAGAGGGTAAACCTAGAATAAATGATAAAAAGGGTTATTAGAATTTGATTAAAGATGAATCTAAAACTCCAAATAGCGTGAACTAAGATGCAAAACCCTTCAAGCCTTGTGTGTATTAATGCTTGATACACCTCAACTGGATCAAAAATGCCCTGTCACACTTTAAGATTTTCTGCTTCAATATTTTAGCGGCATTTATAGATTTTTAAAACAATTATTCAAATTTTGCTCCAAGATATATTAATCTTCAACGACAACATAAATAACGCCTTACAACTTTCTCACCCTCGATCTTGTTTATAAAATGCAAGCTGGTCGCTATGGATCGTAAGTAACGAAGCAAAAACTGCGTTATGAGCTACTTCACGGTATACTTTACCTCTGGACGAACTTTCAGTCTACCAAATATCAAGTTCATTTTTCTTCTTATGTCCAACTCCTGATCTTTCCTTGTTTACCTGCTTTCCTTTTCCTGGACAACTAAGTATATCACCTGCCGCGTAGTGGTGTCACGTGGCTATGAAATCGTGCCTTGTTGCACGCACAGTTCACAAAATCATTATGTGATTATTCAATGCAAATTCCAATGGGAGATACCCGAGGAGCATTTCGCTTCAAAAATCCCGTAAACCACCTCCCGAAATCGGAAAAAATATCCGAAAATCCCTGCAAATCTTCTTGTGAGCCTAAAACTACTCAAATCTCTCAAAAGTTCCATCGAAGGTGTAATCAAAATCAGCAAAATAGTGTCAAAACGTCAACAATGCGCAAATATACAGCAGCGACAAAAAGTTAAAAGACAGGGTGCTAATTATCCTGAGGGGTGCATTCGCTCAGTCGCGGGACCAGAGCGAATAAAGTGGAAACCCGCCTTTACAGAGATGCTACCTAACAGAACTGCTCCTATTTTGACAACATGTGCCCCCCCCCTTCCCATTGCTATGTTGAATGTTGATAAGGACTTCAGGCAGCATCTGCTAGTTCCTGTTGGCAATGAAAGAGGAGGCATAAAATTATTGCAGGAACCTGGGCACATTCCTTATGGTAAATTTTGTGTGCCGCGGTAGTATTCAGTGGGGAAAATGTAGGGGTCTAAAATATCTTGCCCAAAGAAATGCTTCCAGCCCTTATCTGTTATCAATTGTAACAGCTCCCTAAGTTGATAAAATCAGATAGGCACAACAAGAGGGCTAAGATTGTTGGGAAGCACAAAATATGATACAAGAATTCATTTACACTTTTGATGTGCAAAGATTTCCCCGAGGAGCTAATCACTCCAAGGAGCTGATTACACCTTTTGTGAAAAGCCTATTGTTTTATCTAAAAATCCCCAGAAATCCTTTTGTTTTAGGAAAAAACTCGTCCACTATTTGCAAGAGTGTATTGCCCCTTGGATTTCCCATTCACTTTACTAGGAAATGCTCAATTGAAAAGAACAGGGTGCCTCCCTTTTATAATACAATACAATTCAAAACAACAGCATATAAACAATAACAATACAACCAATTCTGTTGTCAAAGTGGTAGTCTCATGCTTTAAAGGCATTGAGTCATGATAAAATGGATTGGGTATACCCCAAGTGCCAAAATCCGCTGAGTCATGATTTTCATGACTGCAATGCTATTGGTTGACCTGGAACCGGTCGTATGAACTCACCTCGTACTGATTGACAAAACAATTTTTAAGATTTCGACTTTTAAGATTTCATTTTCATCATGCATTTAATTTTTATTTCGGTAATACATGTATATTTTAGACAGGTCCTTTATTGATAACAGCACGTTGTTGCTGACCAAAGTTAACCTGTATAAATATGATATTATTATTATTATTATTATTTCCATCAATAGCAAGTTGTCAACAACGGATGCAAATATCACATGAAACAGCAGCGATGACGCCGAAACCAAATGACCCCCTATAGAGAAGGCCTATTTACCATGACTCGATGCCTTTAAACTACATTTTTATAAAGTTATCAAATAATGATGTCATAAAGGTCTATTCTAAGAATTTTTAATGTGTATACAATAACACGAAAGAGTTAAATAGGTCAAATTGTGGCTGTGTACGATCTCACCGATCCTTATCTTTATAATCTTGACTCTTGGTTTACACTGCCTTAGGCAGTAGCGGCGACACGGGGGGGGGGGACTGGGGGGCACGTCCCCCCAGTTCTTGGCAGGATCAGTTTTGCATTTCGTCTAAATCCGATGAGAAAATGTTAGGAGAGGGGTCATATTTTGGCAACGTACTTTTTGTGATGTAATCCTATGATTTTCAAACTGCCTTTGCATAGCCAAAAGTGGGTCATTGGCGTTCCCTTCAGGTAAAAATTGCGTTCCTTGTTAGTAAAAGGGCGTTTTCTGGTTCTAAAAGGAGCGTGGTCTGAAATCTTTTGTTTTGTCAACCCCCCCAGAGGGCAGTGGCTGGCGCCGCCATTGGGCTTAGGCCAACGACACAATGAAAACAAATCTGCTGAGTTTTTGTGCGTCTTTTTTCAGCGAAAAGAAAACTAACTTACTTAAAATCTATTGGAAAAGTATATACATAAGCGGTGGTAAATTACGTAAAACAAATAAGGTGGCGTAGGGAAGGAACGGCTAGGCCGAGTGTGAATAGTTTATGAATTGAGGTGTAGGTAGATGTGTAGCGTTAACGAGGGCCTAAACAAAAGAGAGGAAATGTTGACATGGTGATATGCTCGTAGAGTGTAGTGATGAGGTAGTGATGTAAAGAAATTCCTGTAGGTAGAATAAACAAAGTAAAAATGGATGGCGATAGGTCAGGAAAAATTAGAATGAATGGAATCACTACAAGAGCATCATGAAATACTGCAGTGACAATTGTCGAATGTCATCCATTGTCTTCCATTGTATCATTGTCATTAACACATTTTATTGTCTCCATATCCACAATAATGAAATCAACAACGCTTTCGTAGCGTCCTCTCTTTTACGTTTATACGCCCTGTATTGTAACGTGTCGCACTCGCAATTCAATCAGATCACTGAATACTTTCTCTGGGAATGGTGGGCTGCAAGCTGGACTTGCTACAAGTCTCTCTCTTTAAAGAAAGGGAAAAAAGAAAAAATTGCTGCAAGCTCGCTCTGGTACAAAGCGTGGGCACATATTTTTTGATTGTTTCACTCAAAGGAACATTTGTGAAAAGACTGGTAATTTTGAAAGAACACAATGAGTCTAAGTGGGATATTCAATTTGTGTATTTCAGGGAGGCCATACATTTGTGGCCGTTGAGCGCCCGTGGGTCTTATCCTGTCATAAATTTCTGTCGTCTTCCACTTTTGAGTTGACCAGTTCCAAAAAACATTTCTGCCTTTTACGCTCTAGTTTGGCCGTTTCCTCTGTTTCAACATCATCAAATTTGGCAAATGTTTTCTTTGTCATGGAGAATTCACTCTATTTTGTGATGTAGTCTTTTTTGTTCAGAATGACCACTCTAGACCCTTTATCAGGTTTTGTAGTTAAAATGTCATTGTTAACCCGTAGATATTTTAGTGCTTGGGAATGTTCTTTATACAAAAGAAAATTAGTGTGGTCGATAGGGTAGCCGCTATACGCATATGCCAAAATCGCTTGGTCGAGCTCGTAATTTGTTAAATTCCAAAGGGCTAAATGCTTTGTACCGATGCTTTGTACAGGAGCGAACTTAATAGCCCACCATTCCCAGAGGAAGTTTTCATTGAACTAATGGAAACTGCAACACGTTCAATTGAATTCCGCTTTAACAATGAAATGTACCAAGAAAAGGATGGTGTTGCGGTGCGCAGCCTTCTGGGACCTACTTTGGCCAATATCTTTGTTGGCTTTCGTGACGAAGAGCGTTTTTACGACTGCGACCAAAAGCCTGGTGTCTATTTTCGATATGTGGATGACACATATATTATTTTCAAAACAGAGGCAGAGTGTGATATTTTTCTAAAATACCTTAATAGCCTACACCCAGCCCTCCAGTTTAGGTTTGAAAAGGAAGAAAATGATTCCTTGCCGTTTTTAGATGTTCAGGTCGAAAAGTCTAACACTGGATTTCTTACCAGTGTATGTGGCAAGCCCACTTTTACCGGTCAGTGCTTACGCTGGAACTCATTTTCCCCAAAACAACGCAAGGTCAACCATGTCACACTTTAGTACATAGGGCACTCATGATCTCCTCGGAATCTAAACTTCACGCTGAACTAGAAAACCCTAAAAACGATCTTTTTGGACAACGGATATCAAGAAGATGTCAGATGTCAGTCCCGTCGGAACGAAATTAATATTAGGGGGAGGGGGCCTGCCATTGTTTTCCTTCTCATTCAGTACACTGTTATAAAAACACATAATACAGTTTGACAATTATTGGGGGGATATAGAAGCTACGTAGAATGTAGAACCCGTAACTACAGTTTGTGCACAAATAGTCATTGATATTGGAAAAGGTTTGGCAAATGATGGGTATTTGAAAAGAATTTTGAATAAATTTCTAAGCAGTTTCCTCGGGGGTTAGCTTGTATCTCTTAATTATATATTACTCACAAATATGATCATAGGGCAGAAACCTTGAGCTACTGCAAAGCTGTTCATATATGTCCTGTTCTATTACCAGATCTCAGCCAACGCTTTCATCTTAATATAATTCACGATAGATTAACCTAGAAGTTTAACTCGGGCATCATTTAAAAGAAACCTGAGCTGAGAGTGACCTTCTTTGGACTTCATATAGCAAGCAAGAAAACATATACTAACTTCCTTAACGATTTTTTCTTAGCTTTAATTTCTCTTAATGATATTAATAATAATTAAATAGACATTCTTCATTTTCAATAAATTGTTACTTTAGCTAGACTGCTTACATTCGTGAATTTTCTTTTTATACTTGCTTCTTTATTAACAGTATTTAAGCTTTATTTTAACATAATCTTGCTGCTGGTAAATAACTCTTATTTAAGTTGTTTTCTCAACACAATTAATCATGTTAAATAAGGCATGTGATTATACACCTCTCTTCAGTTGCTGTTCCTCAGAATTTGCCAGCTAGCATCAATTCTTTGTTATTGGATTTTTTAACAGAACAGTATTGTTTAACATGTTTTTGCATCTATATTGGGTTTTATGATGTGAATGGAATTGAAATGACTAAGCAACTTTAAGCTGAAAAAGGCAGCTTGAGGCTAAAGTCAAAATGACATTGCTCAAAATTTTCTGCTTGACTTTGAGTTAAACTGTGATTAAGAACTACAAGGAAACTGTTGGATAGAATACCGACAGACATAATACAATAAAAAAATTATATATAAACAAGAAATTATGAGACATTTTGCTGTAAATTTAAAGACTGAAGTCAATTATGATTCTGTATAAGAATGCTGGTGTTTGTAACTTTACAAACTTTTATTTTTACAGGACCCTTGTTTTACAGTGATAGCAGTATTATCTTTACTGAAAAGGCTATCCTGTATAAATATGGTAGATTATTATTATTATTATTATATATAAGAAATGAAGCAAGAAACTCCACGTGTATTTTGAACTGAACGAATTAAAGATTACATCATTTCAATTAAACAATAAAAACGACAACAACATTACGTCACAGTGTTCTTGAGAGAAACTTTGCTGCTGAAAACTTTGTGACTGGTTCCACTCTATTGTGTGGCTTGGTGATTGAAAACTGTTTGGTTGAAACATGTATTTCAACATCTGGAAGCCTTCAGCCTTCGTTTTAGCCATTATTGCTCCAAATTGCTCCATTGACTGATTTAAATTCCTTTCTGAGCATTCAAATTGGTGAATCATTCTTATTGTTACTTCTATATTCTCTTTCTTTGTGACAATATCCTCTTCTGCGATAATCTGCAATGCCTGCCAAAAGTACTTGGAGCACCCACCAATTTACGCTGCATTTGATATCTTTCATTTCTTTCATGAAAAAAATTGCTACTTCCGCCCCCTTCCCCTCAAACAATGTTGATGATTTAGAGAAATATCATAAAAGAAGCGCAAAAAAGTGCTTCCTAAAATCCTAACCCGTTTGATAGTAAACCAACATTGTTCCGTGGGGGAGAGGGGGATGATTGGTTTTGACCTTGGAAATTGATGTCAGTGTTTCAAGACTTTTGGCAAACATTGTGTATCTGTTCTTGAAACGGAACATTTTTTATGTATTTGCCGCTCCATCTTTTGCTGAGGGTCTCCGAAAGATATTGTCGTTCAATTTTCATTTTCCTCTTCCACGGCTCTCAACATCAATATCTGACTCCTTTTCAAATATTATTGATGTACTTGTTGAAGTGTCCTGGGAAGAAATTTCGGTGAACAGTGGTATAACGACACAGGGTTCCCTTACGGACAGTATCACGTGACAATTGCACCATTGCGCTGTGATTGCATCAGCATCTGTAAATATGTTTTTTGTATTACGTAATTATTATTTTAAGGTTTGCTTAGGTTATATAAAGGGTTGTTTCATAAGTTAGGAGTAGTCTTGTCGAAAGTTTTGTCGTACTGCTTGGAGCTCTGTCGCTAGTTTTGTCGTGCCTGTTGAAGCCGTGTCGTTATTTGTCGAACTTGTTGTTAGCCGTTAGTCGTATCATTGCCATAAAAACAAGAATTTTGATCTTATCTGCCGTTGCCGTATTTTTGAGAATTTCTGCCTACAAAGAACTCACGTTTGTAAAACCCCCATTTTGAGAGGTATTACAGTGGGCTTTTATCTCCATTGTTTCAACTGCTAGACAACCAGCCCAGATTCCATACGATGCATAAACTATATGGCTACCACCACTCTTCCTTCCACTATTTAAGGCTTTTCTAAAGCTGTTTTTTATCTTCTTTATTTTTCTTGTAAGCCTGTCTCTCGTGAACAACACTTTCAGGCTGTCAGCCCGCCGGACACAGGTTTGTGTAACAGGGGTTAGACTTTCTCTAAAACCCTTGTCACTTCGAGTAGTCAACGAATTGAAAGTGAAGACAAAAAGCGAGCGACTCGTGTTGAGGTTAATCACTGACTGAATTACTAAACAATCGGCTAAGTGTTATATACAAACGAAAGCGAGGTTAGCATAATAATTATGTATGTTAATTAATGGCATATGATCCTACTACAGTCCATCCCTTCTACGTAAAAAAAGAAAAGAACTGGAAGGGAATTTCTTTTTTTTGAACGACAAGTCCGATATTAAGTTCCTTCAAAATATGCTGTAAGAGCTTGAATGGTTGAAGTTTCGTAGTGGCAACATTTGGCAGTAAAGTTCATGTTCCGATCATGAAATTGGATTTCAGATGCTGCGGCGGAAATTTCGGCGGCAGTTTTGGTGAGATGATTTTTACCAAAGATTATCTGTTCTTGTAATTGCGGGATAACAAGCATTTGAAATCGATAGACTTTTGCGTTGGGAAACTTCAAAGGAACTGTTATTGTGCCACATGGGCGTAGATGCGAACCATCAGGCGAAATGATAGCGTGACGTGAAGAATCGAGAGGTTCAATGGATTGGTTATTGCCAGCGGATGTCATTATCTCTTTGGCGAATTCCAATGAAACTGAAGAAGCAGGAAAGCATGTTGCTACGGGCATTGTGATGTTGCGATCAGCACAAACAACGGGAAGGGCCAATATGCTTCTTTCCTCCTGAACAATGGAGTTGATTGGCGTTGTGGAAGAGGGCGTTGATGAGTCACTAATGCCGGAGGATGCCAAAGGCTGAGGCAACTTGTTCTTTGGGTGGTGTTCATGAGTTTTGGAAATGATGTCGTAGATTGACTTGATAACTTCTACCAGTTTTGCTAATGTTGTTGCGTGTTTCTTGGGCAAAGACAACGATCCGATAGTATGTCCACTAACATGAAATGAAGCCTTGCATTCTTCGTCATAGCAAATTGAGCATATGTGGCGACGATTGTAATAACACGATCCTTTAAAGTTACATGTAGGCGATTGAAAACGATTGAAATTGCGGCAAATATCAGCTGGGCAGTTCTTCGTAAGGAGCTTGAGGCAATGTTGCTTGAAATGCCCTTTTCCTTTACAATATGTGCAATCGAACATTGTAGCGTATTCGGCAAAATCGTCAAAAACATTGCCAAAACGAATAAAAAGGGCACGAATATATTTTTCCGAACATTAGTAAGTACCAATAATGGCACAGATTTTATGGTAATTTAGAAATTTATAAAAGTAATCTTCGCTAAAAGTAGACATGGCTATTTACTCCATTTAGGGACCACGCACTCTTGGTCATAATTAATTGCATAGCTTCCCATCTCATGGCCGTCAAGTTTTTTGGAGATTGTAAATCTTTCTTCCATCTATGATTTATACCTCATTACAATATGCTTTATTTATATTTCTTATAATTTGCATTAAAAGTGGATTTGGCCCCGGGTAAGAAGCAGGCGCATTATACTCAACAAATTCAACGAATCCAACCCAAAATATGAACTGAAATGATTATCAAAAGCCCATTCCAATAACGATTTTAATTCTTTTATTATATACAATTTAGTCCCGCTTGTTATTTGCGCCTTCCCATCGCCACTTAAATACATAAATTTGTTCGCCTCCATGGAATATTTTTTAAAAGCTACAAAATTTCATGTTTCAATCATCTTTACGCAATCGGCTGAAGATGCGGACACATCGTTCACTGCCATAGAAAAATTCAATTTGCAATATTGATTAGGTTTATCTCATCAACATGCAACAAGCGCTTTGTACACTTTAAATAGCATTGATTGTGGGAGGATACTCTTAAGATTTCTCATTGCTGCTAGGCCCCCAGCAACTTTTTCTTAATTTATTTATACTGTTTTTACCATCCCAAATTATCATCAACTATTACCCCGGAGATAGTTTGATTTATCAACCCGTTTGATTCTTTCTCGATTTATGAATAATTGTGGTAATGATTCTCTTTTTCTCTTTCTACGAGGATGATATATTATCATGAATTCTGTTTTGGTGGGATTGAGATTGAGTTTGTTATTCCTCATCCATTCTGCAATGTTTAATCATTAGCTTGTGCTGTCTCTATTAGCTTTGCTTGGTTGTTTGAGGATATTGTTATCTCAGTATCATATGCATACATGTTGGCAGTGCTCTTGAGTGTTTAAGACAATGCCCAAACATTCAGATAAATGATAAAGAGCAGGGGTCCCAAGCATGAGCCTTGTGAAAAACAGATATTTGATCATCAATGGAACAGTACTGGCTTCTATTAGCTAAATAGGATTGAAACCAATTGTTCTCACTACCTTCAATTCCATACATTTCTAATTTACTGATCAGTATCTCATGATCAACGGTATCAATTGCTTTTTTCAAGTTAAGAAAAAGAGAAAAGTTAACATTTTTGTTGTCGATAATTGAGTACCAATGATCTGAGACACCAATCAGTGAGAAAATTGTAGAATGAAACCTACGGAAAGCGAACTAATTCGGCGTTAGTTTTTTGTTAGATTGAAGGAAATCATTAAAATGGTCATGTGCAATCTTTTCGTATAACTTAAATAGCACTGACAAAATTGAAATTGGCCTATAGTTATTCGTATCATCTTTGGCACCTGATTTGTAAATTGGTGTAAATCGTGCTATTTCCAACGGTCTTAGAAAGTCCCCAGCCTTGAAGAGCTGTTAAAGATCATCGTTAGTGGTTTACAAATAAAAGCGTCTTTCAAAATTGCCGTTGGTATATTGTGAGGACCAGCAGAGTTCCATGATTTTTCTTAAAAATTGTTCGAAGCTCAAAGCAACACATAAGGCTGGTTAATGCGAGAAAGGATGTTTGTTGTTTTTACAGATTTACAAGCCATGAAGTTGGAAAAAGATTTAGAGGGAGCTGAATAGATTTCGCAATTTGAAATCTTTATCTAAGTTCTCTTATCAGATACTTCAGACTGCTGGATAAATTCGACGTGAGGTAAGAGACTACAGCTCTTGTGAATGCCCAGCCTGTTTTGGGAGTTTTCTTTGACAAATACCACATTATTGTAGCAACTGTAGTAAGCAGAGAAATATTTTCCAATGCACATTAAACTTTCACGAAGCTCCTTTACATGCTAATTCTCGTTTTCATGCCGAGAATTAGTTTGTAAATTAACGCATGCGCGAGTAAATTTAGGCTTCACTCAAAAGCTGAATGACCATTCTGGTAATTTTTATTCTGTGGTTAGAACCTGTAAATAGATGTGAATGAGTACCTCCGCAGAATTGTCAGGTTTCTCATCGATTTCAGATATCGTATATCGAGCATTTGATAGTCACCGCATATTGAAAAGGGCAGTGTTGCAATTGTACACTTTGGGCAAACAAAGATGTTTGAGTTCTGGGCGAGGACGTGATGTTTACTACCGTGTCTGCAGAATCAGAATCAGATTCAGATTCAGATTCACGTTCGCGAGTAAGTTGAAGATAGGACAAAGGGCCTTATCGTCTCAAATACAACTGGAAACATAATCTAATTCCTATTACAGATATCACCATTCTAGTGGCTACTATATACAACAAAAATCAGTTGAATATCTTTTCTCGTTTTTCTGGAAAAACGGGGTTTATACCGACCATTAGCTGCTCTGCATAAAGGAGAAAAATTGATCGACGCTAACCCCCTTCTCAAATATAACTGGAAACAGAATCTAATTTGTATTACAGATACCACTGTACTAGTTAAACCAGGGCTTAAAAGTGAATCTACACTTTTTATGCAAACGTGCTTTGGACAATTGATGATTGTAATCAATTTTAGTTCTGTGCGAAGATTAGTTGCCTTTTGAAAGTTTCATGTTTTTTAAAAAATGACTTGGGACAGAGGGCGCACCGGGAAATTTTCCGGTGTCCCGGTGGGCCAGTCCGCTTCTGCTTATTAGTAAAATATTCTTTTTTAGCAAAAGGTTAAAGGCCTCTCCAGCCAAAAAAAAAAAATTTTTTATTGACTAAAAAGTTAGCATCTGGTGCGTGTATTATGGCAAAGTCGTTGTTTTTGCAAAATTCCAATTAGTTTTGAAGTTATAAGGCTTTAAAGTTGCAAGTTTCCAAGAAAAAAACGACAAAAGCCGAATCAGTTTTGCGACATTCTGACGTCACAATGTGCGGCTCTCGTTCGCCATGAATTTCGTATATCTTCCACCGAATCGTGAAGGAGTCATGGTCACGCGTTGATAACGGCATCTAAATCTAGAGCAGGAGCTTTTTAGGATCAAAAAATATTAAATGTTTACAATCATTCTAAGTTTGCGGGTCGGAATGTGTCCATGCCGTGTAGCCTGTGCTCCAGATAGGGTTCTGGAACACAGGCTAATGCCGTGTCACGACTTTGTTTTGATCACCTGTGTAGGCCTACAAAGCTACGGCTTCCTGTTCCAGCTCTTTCCTCGCGTATAATTAATCGAAATTGACACTTCAGTTGTCCTCCAGAAACGATGAACAACTAAAGGCTTTAAAATTGATATCTGAAATGCTCAAACCAAAAGCCGGTGGAAAAGAACTGAGAGTTAAATCACTTGCAGTGTTTAATTTGCGAATCGCCGTCGTTCGATTCGGTTTGAGGCGAGACTAACGAAATACACTGTGACGTCAAAATTGCGTCACAGTGTCACCAAGCCGAAAAATTTTTGTCGGTTAATTCAATTCAATTATCGAAATGCAAGAGCTTATATCTCACAAACTGTAAAAAATATCGAAAAACAAATAACGAATTCGTGACCAGCAGGTTCAACTCCTTTAGATTAGCCAATAAAATGCAAGTGCAAAATTTGGCTGGAGAGGCCCTTTAAGGTAGCCTGTGTTCCAGAACCCTAACTTTCAAGTTAGGGGTCTGGAGCACAGGCTACTTTAAGGCTGTTAACCTTACGAGTTACTCGTATTTCGCGCCTTTCATAGCAGCGCATCATAGTGACGATTTATGCTTGATAGCAGCTTTTTTGAGTTTATCTCTTGACTTGATCAAGGACTTCAGCTCACAATTTACCCAGGGAGAGTTCTAATTATAAACCCTTATCTCTCTGATGTGAGCATGTTTCCTATCACAGCAGAGAACGCAGACGACCAATCACTAACCACTGTGTTGATGTCATCAGGTCTATAAACCAATTTTTTCCAGCCAAATATGATTCTTCATTAAGATGTTTCATGATTCGGGTAATCACTACAATCCTTGCCAAAATTGTTCGAACACTTGCGCAAAGCTGAAGATTGTTTTGAACTGATGTTTAGGAAGGTAGTTTTAGACTTGCTTTGTTTATTTGCATGCAGCAATGGGAAGGCGTTCCAGTTATTTTTGGCAAGGATTGTGGTTTATGACCTCCACCAATCTTAGCATTTAGTTTGCGTTTACAGAAGACCATGTCGTGGTCACTAAAGGAAACTTTGTGCACCCCTGATTCTATAACTTTATCAATTGATGTTGTTGCTATAAGATCAATAAGTGTGGAGGATGTGAGTGTTACCCTAGTTGGCTCTTCAATTATCGGAATAGCCGGTAAAGCTTTTAGATACATCTA
Source organism: Rhopilema esculentum (assembly GCF_013076305.1). The sequence goes on from NW_027019640.1 coordinate 59,186, forward strand.
GAGTCACTATCAGATGAGCCCATTACTTCAGGAGATATGTCGCAGTTTGTGTCACCCATTACTAATGATTAGTATTATCTCCTTACTTTCGTTGTCAAGGTACAAAAGAACTTTTCAGCCTTGGAAAAGGTGCTAACTGGGCTGCTAGGGGGCAACACCAAACAACAACCAAGGAAGGTCTTGATTTTCGGGGATGAAACTTCAACGGAAAGCATCTCCAGATTATCAGTGGGAATGTCAGTTCTAGTTAGGAATTTGAAAATATCTCTAACATATATAGAGACTACCCCCCCCCCCCCCCCCCCAAAACAAAATAGATCAATTGATGGTCACATATCACGTCAGTAATATGATGGTCAATTGAGCCATCTAGTTTGTTCTCATTTAGTGCCAATATATCAATTCCAAGGTCATTCATTAGTATCTTAACTTCATCTAGGTAACTTCTCAGCCCATTAACATTCAGGGATGCCATGATTAAGTCTCTCCTAGAACCTGTAAGTTGGTGACACTTGTTATTGACTACATGACCTTGGGTATTGACATTGGGACATTGGTATGTTGGCATCTACTTGTTCACCTTTAGTTCGTTTATCACCCTCTCGTTAGATGGGCATTAAGATTGCTAGCAAATCAGGGCATAGCCATAACATTGTCATAACATTGTGAGATCAACTTCGTAGAGCAACAGAATGTTCTGTATTCACTTAAATTTGGTTTTCGTGCCAGCTATCCGATAAACCATGTTTGTAACAACATAAACATTGCCTAGGCCAGTGCCTTTACGAACGCCGCAGCAAGTAATTTTTTTTAAAAATCTTAAAACCCTGTTTACCAAAACAGTATATACCTTAAAACCTTCGAAATGAATATGGCAAGCTGATACAGTATCGCTTACCTCTCAAATTTATGCCAATTTTCGAAAATATTGATTTTCCCTCGGCCGCCTTGCAATTTCCCGTACTGAGCCCTTGAGTGATTTTGCCTCAGCTGGAAACAACAAGTTAGGGGCCCTTTACATGAGACCCGAAACGAATCTCATGCCGGTGTAATATGCGTTTTGGTACCCTATGCAAATATGTAACATTGTGAAACGCAATTTGTTTCAAATCTTGTGATTTCATCGTAGTGCGATATTATGACACTTTATAAATAACAAATTGAACACAATGCTTTTTGAGTTTAAAATTTCATACTTTTCAATCAAAAAAACTTTGGAGTCGCCATTAATTCCCTGTTTACAATACTAGCTTGTTTCTCCTCTACTCTGTATTTGTTATGTTACGTTTATATTATTCAACTTCCTTTTACATTGTTTATACTTTTAAGCTTGGATTATTTCTAATTTGCAACAAGTGTATGTATCCAGTGGAATTTAAAAAATAAATAAATAAAAACTGAACTGAATTAATGTTGTATTTTTTTGCATAAAGGGAAATCACAGCACCGCCTCTTGTTAGTAGCCTCTTGTTAGAAATAGTTCCATTGTTCTTTACATTCTGAACAGTATGAACCAGAACATTTGTGTTCCCAGACCGGTTCGCATGCTAAATTCCACCATTCGTTTCGGTTCCCTGTTTTTTAAAAGCTTTGGTACATTTTTGTATAAGCAAAATTGTCATGCGTTTGTGTACCGGGACCGTTTTGCATGCTAAATTCCACCATTCGTTTTGGTACCTTATTGTTTAAGTGCTTGGGTACGATTTTGCATAACCAAAATTGCCATGCGTTTGAGTACCCGGACCGAAATGCATAAGGTTACCGAAACGCATATGACATGCCTCCGTTGCACAAATGCTGCTCAGTGGACGCTACGGATTGATTTTGGCGCCATTTTCGTTATTTCGGCTCTTTGGATGCAATCATGTCGGGGAAAAAAACACTGGGGATCCAAAAAATGTAAGCGGTAATTAGAATTGCTTCACTAACAGTAAAACAGAGATAACAAAAAACAAGCAGATGTGTGAGTCTTTTAAACAATTAGAAATATTACATTGTATGAAGAATTAAGGACCTATCATGCGAAAGAATGCGACAGTTTCCTGTCGGGTTTCATGTAACGGCGAGCAAATTTCACCGAATTTTCATGCCGGCACGAACTCATGCCGGCATGAGCTCATTTCGGGTCTCATGTAAAGGGCCCCTTAGATATCCAGCGCCTTCGGCGCTGCGAGGCTGCAATGTGAGTTATGAGCTTCTTTTGTCATGACTTTTTTCAGTTGCTAATGTGATAGGGGGTCACAGCTCCTCCTAAAAAAGTTTTTTCTTCGAGAAACCATATCCAGGAGAGCTTCCGGCCAAGGCTAAGGAGTCCCTCCTACCTCAGTTTGAAATCAGAGTTTTCCTACAATGCCTGCCAAAAGTCGACGTTGCTAAAACGAGGAACTAGCGGAACGTGCGCGGAACTAGCGGAACGACTAAGGAATGACCGCGGAGCGACTAAGGAATGACCGCGGAGCGACTAAGGAATGACCGCGGAACGACCACGGAATGAGGAGAGAACTAGCGGAACGAGCAGGGAATGACCGCGGAACAACCCACTGATCTCAACAGGAAGACTTTTTGATGGAACAACTGTCAGGGAACTTCGCTGGCGCACATTATTTTGGTGTCATGTTTTGGTTTATTATTCATTAAGTTGCTTAGAGATGTATTCGCACTAGACTGATTAATGTTTTTTACCTTTTGCCAGATCGCCATAATCGCTGCGGTGATATTCAAGAACGGAATACTTTCATAGAAACGTGGGAAACATCACGCTTTTGTTTGATTTTTCTAAAATGCTGTTCTGTATGAAAATGCTGTCAGCAAGGTTAAGCCGAATTCCCAGTGGGGCTCAAGTCTCCAAGGATCAGGTTATTTTGCCTCTTAGAATCCTGATAGTATTTTGTTATCTCCGCTGTGCTTAAATCCACGACGAAATTTTATCCCGACGATACTCTGAATGTTAGGCCTAATGTGCTACAGATCAGAAACAGTGCAAATTAAACTCCCATAACAAAAGATTTTGTTGCAAAAAAATTTCTAGGGCCCTGACAGAATTTTATCATTCCAGCATGATTTCTTTTATATATCTTGCATCTCATATTTATTTTCGAAGTTATTTTTTTATCTATCTAGTCTGATCAATCCATACTCAATTAGACTTACGGTCTCGTTTTGAAAATTTCTCCAAACTTCATTATACGGCTTTTTAAGCTCAGATTTGGTTTTATCGCCATAATTTTAGGTTGGATACAATCTTTCATATTGTTTGTGCTTGTATTTTAGATTTTACAGAGAAATGAAGTTTGAAAACCTGTAAGGGATCATTCTGGGGGAAACTTTACAGTAAACCCATGGTCGGCAATCACGGTAAAATCTTAATGTCGTCATAAAATCAATATCGTGAGCGATACATTAATCCCTTGCTCTCAATCCGAATCTGAAGTGAAATTTTTTGTAAAAAAGAATTTGAAGAATTTTTCAAAATGAAACTGAGGCCGTCAGTTGAATTGGTGTACTTTGGTCTTTCCGCTAACCCTCTTCTCGTATCGCGGTCATTCCCTCGTCGTTCCGCTAGTTCTCTCCTCATTCCGTGATCGTTCCGCGGTCATTCCTTAGTCGTTCCGCTAGTTCCGCGCACGTTCCGCTAGTTCCTCGTTTTAGCAACGTCGGCCAAAAGTATAAATAATAATATAATAATAAATAATTTGTTTAAAGTTGGCGTACTAAATGAACGGCTGATAGCTATAAAGAAGCTAATTAAGGCCAACTATCTATAAAGAGTTAGTATGAAATAAAAATACTTGGAACACCCACCAATTTACGCTGCATTTGCTACTTCCGCCCCCTTCCCCTCAAACAATGTTGATGATTTAGAGAAATATCATAAAAGAAGCGCAAAAGAAAGTGCTTCCTAAAACCCTAACCCGTTTGATAGTAAACCAACATTGTTCCGTGGGGGAGAGGGGGATGATTGGTTTTGACCTTGGAAATTGATGTCAGTGTTCCAAGACTTTTGGCAGGCATTGTAGATTGATTGCCGACCAAAACTGACGAGCTCAACCTACCTGAGAAAAAAATTCGCCGAGGGTCAAACATAAAATCTTTACTGCAAGACTAAACAGCAACAGGGCATACATTATTAGTGGCAATGGTGACTTATTCCCTCATTTTGTTGACACATCATACCCAATTGACCTGATTTATGTTGATACCGCCTCATTTGAGTAATTGTAGAAAACGACCTTTGCTAAAACGTGGAACAAGCAGAACAACCTAGTAACAAGCGTAACAACACAGTAACAACCCAGTAAAAAGCGGAACAACCCAGGAACAAGCAGAACTGTAGTGACCCTGCCTAGGCCTATTTTCCATCCTACGCCATACACTCGTTTCTGCCTATTCAACACATTCCACTTAACACGTAAGACATTTCCCAACAGACAATTAAGACATTATCATCATTAATCACCATGACGATCATCAGCTTCAAAACCCTGCTATTCCCACATGGCATTTCCTCTCCTTTGATCATCTGTCGTCACCTTGTCGTTTGATTAGGCCTAAAATGTGCTAAATTATTTGGACTTCTTGAAGAATAAATTGAAGAACGTAATTCAAAAATGCTCTGCATAAATGGTGGATTTAAATGATTCAGTGTTTTAAATATTTCAATGCAAAGGAGTTTTTGGCGGGCAACATGCATCGTGCATTTACTCGATCTCGAAAGCAAATCATCATACGAACTTGTTTTATAATATAATAATATAATATAATATTTCATTTTCACTTTATAATATTTATACAGGTTAAAGGTTCATACATATGTTTTTCAACCTGACCTGTTTAAAAGATTAGAATAAGAGCTAATAACTATGTTATAATACTAATAACAAAAGAAATTTACCAATCAAACCTAATTTACAATATTTAATAATACTAAGGCTATAAAAAGTGAACGTAAAGATGAAATAAAAGTAGTCCCCGACTATAGTTGTTCTTTGAAGGTTTCCAGGGAGGGGGCCAATTTGGTAGCCCTTTCTAGACTGTTCCACAGTTTTGGACCGCGATAAGAAAAAGCCTTTTGGTCATTTGTCGTTTTTAGCAGCGGTATCTTAAGATCAAACTCAAACTCAAAATATTTTTTTCAACATAAAATTGATTAATTACAATATACCGGTTAACATAATTATACTAAATATACAATATCCAAGTTAATTTGGCTAAATAACAATGAATGGTCAATCGCAATATTTTATAGAACAGCAATGAGAATTAAACAATTTTAGGCTGATGGACACATGGAAAGAACTTTGGGCAAGCTATCGAGCCATGTATCCAGTTTCTGATGAACGCAGAAACCGTTCTCTATCATCCGAACATTTTTCGAATCATTTTCTCAAGTAGTCTGGTGCAAGCATATTTAGAGATTTGTTAGTTAGCGTGGCTGTCTCCTTTCTTGCAATATTTCTGATGGTTAACCAGCCAAGATTCTGAATTATCGGTGCAGCAGACGCATCGTATGATCATTATAAAGAAATCTTAGAGCACATTCTTGTAATTTTTCTATTTTCTGCAATGATTTGGAAGATGAGAAATACCAAACCAAAGGACAATAATCAAAATTAGAATAAAAGAAACTCTGAATAAGGATCTTCTTCTCCTGAAAGCCAATGAATGTCTTTAATCTTTTGAAAACATTTAACGTTCACTTAAAATACGGAAGGCCATCGTGCAAATTTTTATTATGGTGCTCTAACAGAAGAGGCGTCTCTTTCTCGTCGATATCGCCCTCATCGTGCAATAAAAACAACATGTCGTCCATTTTTAGCTTGTTTGATTTTGGCGCCATTCTACGTCCCCGTCGTAAAATCGGAATCTCATTTTTTCACATGTGCAGGAGGACGGAACGGCCGCGCTATTTCCAGGCCTCGCAACAAAAACTCGCGTTCCTCAAGAACAACCCAGTAACAAGCGGAAATGTGAGTTAATTGTTTAGTAAATAACACGTTGGGGCGTTTGTAATCCACTCTCTGAAGTTCGTGTGGGCTAGCACGTGCATTTTCAAGAGGCCGTCAAACAATTTTTTGGTAGTTCGCGACCATATTCCCTTCATTTCACACAACCTTACATTGTTTGATGGATCAGAAAAAATGTCATTGTGGTTGTTCACTTGTATCAAACACCGACATAGCAAGGCAAGGGCTGGTACACAAAAAGCCCAAATTGAGGGGTCTAAATTGGTGTGAGGGATAATATTTAGAGTGTATTAATGGCAACTGAGAGGCAAAGGGAAAGGTAATGCAAAATGCGAATTTCGTGAATTTACTTTTAGTGAATTTTTCCTGGTTATTGCTAGTGATCAATAATTACAATTTAAAATGAGATGGGTATTTTGGGAAAAAAATTTGGGACATAAAGATTTATGATGTCCGTTAACGATGAACATTCTAGGAGAGTATGGTATTCAGCCCCAATTTCATTAGACGTGCACAAACCACATTTTCTTACACGTGATATATTTCCCAAGTTCCACTTCGGCATGCATGAGCATGACAGCATAGCGGTCAAATCTTTGATTGGCTGAGAGCTTAGTTCACTACCATGTTCTTAAGCCAATCAGCCCACAGGATTCTCATAACAAAATCGCTTCGCAGCTAGAATTAGGCCCATTTTTGCCATTTCAGCGTGTTTTTACCACATTGTTTACAAAAGACATTGCACGCCTCTACAAAGCGAATTTCCACTTTATTTTTTGTCCAGTTCATCATCATGCGTTGCTATTTAACCTATATTAGCGCCACTGTTCGATCGCAAAGAATAATATAAAAAAACACCTCAGAAATGTTTGCTAAACTTCGTTTCGATATTCAGGTAAATTACATTTTTTTCTCTCCCCATCCAAAGTGCTTTAGACATTTCACATTTAGATAAAACCATTTATATACTTACCCTAAATCTAGGAATGGTTCATAATCCCGTCAAAGATGCACTCACTGTCCTGCTTTAGATTCGGCGGTGATCGCCAATGTAATCATCACAACGGCACGAAGGCATTCATATTTACCCTCGAACTCAATAAAGGGATCTTTGTCCTCTGGAATCAAAATTTGTTTCATTAAAGTGAAAAATTATCAGCAACAACCTAAAGTAATTGCAATCATGATTGTCTAAAGATAATTGACCATTTTTACTAATCTTATGTGATGAAAATGGCGAATACACTCACGCGGTAAGACTGGGATCTAATAAAATTTGAAAACGCCTGAAAATTTCGAGGGTGCGCTTTCGTCAGGAAGAGGTAAAAACGGGGAGAGGTAAAAACGTAATTTACCTGGATATCGACACGAAATTTAGCGAAAATTTGTGAGGTGTTTTTCTAAATTATTCTTTGCGATCGAACAGTGGCGCCAATATAGGTTAAATAGCAACGCATGATGATGAACTGGACAAAAAATAAAGTGGAATTTCGCTTTGTAGAGGCGTGCAATGTTTTTTGTAGACAATGTGGTAAAAACACGCTGAAATGGCGAAAATGGGCCTAATTCTAGCTGCGAAGCGATTTTGTTGTGAGAATCCTGTGTGCTGATTGTCTTAGAACATGGTAGCGAACAGAGCTCTCAGCCAATCAAAGATTTGACCGCTATGCTGAGCATGACTAATGATAATTCACAAAGTGAACACAATAAACAGGGGTGTCGCGACCGGGGGTGGAGGTGTCAAACCTCCCCAATAGTATCTCAATAAGAAATGTCAGGTAAAATCCGCTCAGTGGAAGAAATGCTTGAAGGTAATGTGTCCATATAAAGAGTTGCGTATACCCAACTTGTCAAGTAGCATCAAAATTACGGCTTACGATTGGTCAGTATTCTTGCGATGCAAAACTGCTCACATGAAAAGCTAACTTCGCAGCAGGGTAGATAAACAGAACGACCGCAATGGCCGGGGCGATGACATGAAAAATCACATATTTCTGAAAACCCCCGCAGAGTTGCTTGCTTTAGCTGGACACATTACCTTTAAGGTATTTCAGAGACCTCCATGTCTCAAAATCAATTAAGGAACAAGCTAAGGTAGTTGCTCCGTTGTGTCGCCGAGAAACCTAGTAGTATTTAGAACATTCTAGACATTTGCTTACGTAATACATAATTACCTCGAATTATCTGCCAACATGCTTGCTTAGTCATTATTAGGTAATCCCTTTAATTGTAGCCGCTGTTATCATAATATGGTAGTTAGCCTCGATTTCGTTTACAACTTTCTAGAACTTTGGGGGGTTATCGGGAACATTCTCTAAAGGGTATTTTTAGAATTTTTGTAATACATATAACGTACAATATGTCATGATTAATCAGCAAATTCTTAGCTAGAACTTTCTGTAGCAAGAGTATATAAACAGACAAGCATTATAGAAATTATTATCAACAAACTAGTGAGAGGATCGACAGGCATAGAAGTATCAACTAGCGAGAGTTAAGTAATCTATCATAGCATAGTCATAAGAGGGGGATAGTGTGGAAACTAGAACAAAGGCTATTGTTCTAACGATTGTGAGAGCAGGATAACTTGAATTAGGCAACAGAGTGCGACGAAAGTGCACACTCAGAATGGCGAGTAGTACTGAATACATTGATGGTGTCGATCTTGACGCGATTCTCTGTTTGTTAGAAGAAGATGAACTTACTCATGACTCAAATTTTCAGTCTGATGTCGATTCTCGTCTTTCCGAGGTAGGTTATCTGTTTTTACATTTCATTTTTCGACCATTTTTCCAACTTTGTTGTTTTCATGGGACGCAGACGAAAGTACGGCCTAACCATTTATGCGCTTTCTTGTGGGATATTTGATTTGCTAAAAAGCCAGTAAATGAAGGGGGTTTTTGGACACAACTATTTTGTTTTCAAAAACTCCAAAATAACATATCTGTATTTATAACCAAAGCAGCAATAATCATAAAGGAATGATAAGTTTTCGGCCTATTACATTTTGTTTATAGTTCCTGTGCTAATGACATCAGTTTTAAATTTTGGTTTTCTTTTATCTAAAGGTAGAATTTTCAAAAGAAAAATCAAACTTCAAATGCAGTGTATGCCAAAAAGTATGCCAGTCAGAGAGAGGCTTAAAGCGCCATGGAACAATGAAACACAGCAAGAAAAAACCAACAGATGGAGCTTCTTCCGACCTGTTTCACTACATCCGCTACGTCTAAAAACATTTATTGAAAACTGTGCAATCAAACTTTCAAAAGATGAATGTTATCCAATTTCAGTTCAAGAGGAATTCAATGGATACAAAATAACAGTAGCACAAGCAATATTGGTGCATGGTAAGCTTGAAAACATCATCAGTGATTATAATGGAGATGCTGACAAGTTTTATCCAAAGTTTTATGCAGCTATTTCTGAACAAGAGCCCTTTTTTGATAGTCTTTCCACTGAATCATCCCTACTCTTAGGGATGGAATTAGCTAACAGCATTCTGGCATATTTGACAAACTGCACTGTAAAGGATGGATTGCTGAAAACAACATCTGACCAGTTTGTTTTTTCACAGAGAGAAGAAGATGCCTTAGTGTACTTTAGTGGATATGTCTTTGGAACACTTTATAGGCGCCTGCGTAACAGCCAGTCTTTGAAAAAAGTGATTTAAACCAGACATATATGACTATTCTTTTGTCTGCTAAATGTGAAGAAAATTGGCAGAGAATGCAAGGTACAAATTTGTATCTTTAAAAGATCGTGGTGGGCTCTGGAGAGTGAACCGAGATGTTGTTCAAATGTTTCGAGTAACCGAAATATATTTTCGTAAGCAAACAGCTGGTATCATCAAGAGCATGAACACAAATAAAATGATCAGTTTCCTTATAAAAAATTGTACCATCCAAAGTGTTTTCAAAACATTGTACCAAAACGGAGATAATACAGTGAAAAAGGAACTGGCGTTCAACCTGCTTGAATACATATTGACATTATATCTACGTGTTCGAATGTTTTCTTATGCCAAAGATATAAAAGAAAAGAGCTTGAAATCTCTTAAGAAAACAAAAAAGAAGTCACTACGGAAGGAGCTAAAACAGTCCAGTCAAAGCACTGATCCTCCAAGGTGATTTGTGTTATTCAAAAACACTACATAAGAGTTCCAGAGACATGTGTGGCATACTTCCTTCAATTACTTTTAATACTTTTTGTACTTAATACTTTGATAGTTGATGAATAGTATGTTCTGGAAAAAGAGTGTTTAATTGAAATAGCTAATTCTTAAATAAAACCATGGATAAATAATTTAAGAGAATAGAAAAGGGGAAATTGCAGGGCCTCAAGTGTATTTTGACTATGTTGTTTTAATATGATGTTTAATATGAAATTTAATATGGAAAAATGTTTTTGTCATTAAGCAAAGGGAAAAATTAATTTATTTTTTTATTGGGAAATATCATATGATCTAACTGGTCTAGTCCACTTTATCAAAGCCTCTGAACAAACATTAGTTTGACTACAATATATAACAAACTTTCACTACAATATACATAAAATATTTACTGAAACACAATGTTTGAAAGTATATAGCTAGGTTAGGAATTAGTTTCAGTATCAATAGATGTAATTTCGTGTCACTGCACAGTTTCTAGAAAACATATATATGTTCAAAAAGTTTAAGCTTCTTTGAACCTCTTTGTCTGACGTGAAGGAACTGGTGTTTCATCAATCTTATTCAAATTTGCTATTTGGCCATATTTGACACCCCTAACATTCCCCGCAATAGGTGTGACTGCTAGCTGATTCCGGATTGAATTGTCATTATATCCAAGATTTTTCAATGTGGGGTTGTCTTTGCGCCTAAGTGCATCTTGCGAAAAACGCTCTGAAAGGACATAATAAACTCCATTGCATAGCAGGTACTGAGTACATTCAACCAGAGAATGGCATGTGATTTTCAAACCTTCACAAGTTTGAGAGGAGATAAACATACTTGCCCTCTCCTTGTCATTGAAACTCCCTTTGCGTTCCTGGATGGACTTTTTCCATTCAACAAAATACACAAGAAAGGAGTTGATGAGCCAGTCAAACCTTATATCATTAGTTGTTGTGTAAGGTTTCAGGAATGCCTTCTGTTTCAATGGATGTTCTCTTTTATTTCGCACATTCGTGCAGTCAAAGAACTGGTCCATCATTGAGCAAAATTTGGCAGTTCCAGCAGCTTCCGGAGGACCATATGCAAATAGCACTTCAGCGACTGATGAACTTAAAACCTGAGTAGCAAGGCTCACATTCATAATAGAATAAGAATTTAGTCTCATGTGCTCGTCTTTTAGCTTTGGAAGGAGCTGTAGACCACATTCTTTGTCTTCATTGTACATCTGGGTAAGGTGAGTCCAAAGAATAAAGTGACCATCATTCCACATGAATCTTGTCCCAGTACCTGCACCAGAATTAGCAAAACATTTTCTGGCTATTTTCATGAGGTGCGGGGCATCAGAGAAAAAGTAAATGTTGCGTGGTTCTCTGCTAAACAAATTTCTTACTTTGTATGTAACATCTGCCTTTTTTTGTTCTTTTGGCTCTAGCAGCTTGTGCATCTTAAACAACTTGCGATTAGATGATGCACCATCACAAGTTTCAGCAACTACCTTTAAGCCACAAGTTAGCTCGAGGATACTAATAGCTTTCCACAGAAGTGGAAACATTTGGAAGCAAGTGGATCCTGTTGTTGCAAAAGTTGCAAGACTGAATTTGAAAGGATTGGTTAGACCTCTCACCATGAGGACCAAAACATGGTTAGCAAGAGCATCAGTTCCTTCCAGTGTTGCAACATTTAGCTCTTTGTCACCAAGGTCAACAAATCCTATGAGATCCCCTGTGTGCTTATCCCAAACCAAATCCTGCTGTATTCTCATTTCGTCAAAGGAGATGGCCACATATTTTTCTTTCTCAGAAAAATTCTTTGTTTTATTGCAAAGCTCTTTTATGATTTCATGGTTGAAACCACGCTGTGGGCGAAGTTTTTGTAGTCTCGAAGGCGGCGACGACTAGGCAAGATTAAGAATCCTGTCCCCTTATCTTCATTAAAACGAATGTCATCATATGCTGCTGGTGACTTTGAGGCCAGATTTAGGCAATATCTAATCAGCATAGGGTGATATCTAACCCCTTTCTTTGCAGTATCAATATACTTCAACTGCTCCTGCCAAAACAGCTTCATAAAAGGTGAAACAGATTGGGGACTAGCTTGCTTCATTATAGATTGTATGTCAGTGTTAAGTTGATCACTAACTGGAACAGATTTGGATTCAATTTCTGTTTTGAGACTTGCTATTTCCTTCTTAAGAAGTTTGTTCTCATCACGATGCTGCTTAAGTGCTAATTTTACTCTCATGGGTGAAGTAAATTGAATTGGAGCATTCAACTTTGCTGGGGTAGCAAGGTTTTCTCTCTTTCTTTAAAGCAATTTTGTTTCCTTCTTTAATAATTGGCAACATTCAGTGCATGCATCCCCATCTTTGATAACAATTATCAAGCAACCAGGTGACCTGTAAAATACCTTTTGGCAAAGCGGAGTACTGCTACTTGACATGTAATCAAATTGCATTGGGACAATATGATGAATGAAAGCATGTGAAGTTTGTAGGTCTGCTTGTGTTATCCCAGAACAGATAAAATTGTGCTCTAACTCAGATATCAAGCTTGACAAAGTGACATTTTCCATGCTTCTTGAATACTTCCTGTAAAGTATATTTTCCTGTGGAATGAGCCACCCGAAAACTCAAAGTAAAGATCAAATCAGCATTTACATGTATCTCAAATGAGCTTATGGTAAACTGAGCCTGTCTTTGTGATACCAACATGCTCTGGTCAGGTAGCACATCAATGTTCCACTGTGCTTTCAGCTTCAAAGCAAGACTTCTTTTTACAAGCTCATCAAATGTTTTGTAGCATGTTTGAGGTTCTTGTGTTATGCTGTTAGCAGCCATCTCTCTTTTTGTAGTGACAGAGGCATATGACATGCGACTCTCTGTAGATGCTGAGCTACATAAAAAAAAAAAACTTTTTCAATATGTAGCGATAATAAAAACTTTAATCATAAACACAGACATGAATCTCTACGAATAATGGTTTTACAACAGAGTTTCCTTAGGACAGGGTTTGATTGAGGAGCCTTTTTCTGAAAGCCTTCTTCTTCTTGGCAATCCTACTGGTTCTAAGATATAGGCCTATAACTGCAACATTTTTGATTGCCAAAGTTATCTTTTCTCAGAGAATATTCTTTTGAATCAGAGAAGATTTTTTAGTAAGGCCAAGAACATTTTTAGCAATACTATGCATTGAAATTTTTTGGTATGTGAAAGACTAAAACTTGTACTTTTTATGTTATAACCTTTTCAGGTGAGTGGAATATGGTCACTAAGTTGTGAAAACCACTGTGTTGAGAAAATGGAAAATAGGACGCAGGACAAGAATATATAGGCTTTTCTTAATAAATAGTAGAAGAATAAATAATACCTTATTGACGGTATACTCTTCTTTGGCATGTTTTGTGTAGGTATGGAGCCAGGGACCAAAGACTTTCTTGAACGATCTAGAGATAATCAGGGAAATAAATCAGACGAATTGTAATCAGGAATGACATTAGGCCGAACAAAACAAAAATATGCGCCTCGAAGAAACAAAATTTACCACAATAATGGCTTTTTAAGAAGACAACGAAGCAGAAAAGACAAATAACAAAGTTATACTTACGAACAATAACTTGTTCTGGAGTGAAATGTAACTCGCACACGCCAATTGATTTGTTTTCGATTTGTTTTCGAAGACTGGCATCTACCACACGATCTTTTTTAACTGCTGCAACAAACTTAGCTCTCCAGTTATTATGAAATTCATCATCCATTTTAGGTACACTGAAGATACTGATATCTTTATATCTCTTCCGTCTTGATACGCTATAACCGTAGATTCTACAGTTTGCACCCGGCATTTCATCGCTTAGGCCGAAACTTTCACTAATGAGATCTGTGCACTAACGCGAAGACTGGGTACTAGAAAACCGAAGACAAAGAGCTAGAACAATAGGCTATTGTCAGTTTCCAGACTATCCCTCTCTTATGACTATGATCATAGCGAATTAATCACAAACGGATTGATGCTGTGAGATCATCCCTGTGAGAGTTCATTGTCGTGGAAAACTAGAACAAATTCCCGACAAAGTGGCACCCCAGATGGGAGTTTAGAAGGAACTACTAGGAGTACACTGGAAAAGAGAACATTGGAAATCACGATGGCTAATGTCGACGAAGAAATCAAGAAGATACAAATAAAATTCAAAGTTCTGAAGTTCAATAGGGAGGAAGCGACGAAACTTCCGGAGAAGAAGCTCACAAAAACGCTAACGAGATATATTCGGGGGTTCAACCAGCAAATAGAAGACGTACACACGCTAAAAGTGGCAGTACAAGAGCTCAAAATTGAAGCGGATGAGACCCTGCAGAAAATCGTGAGTGGAGCCAAAAGACCAAAGCGGAACTGGCAGAATATGAGGGCTTTTTGGAGGAGCTTGAAGCAAACAGGGCGGAGTTGCAAAGAGAGGGTGAGCAACGGATTATTCTGGAAGAAGGAAAACAAAGGGAAGGGGGTTTCCAAAAAGCGATTTCAACGAGGCTTTAAAACTGTAAAAAGCGAAATTAGAAGCGAAATTAGAGATGAAGAAAAAAGTTGAGGGAGAAAATGCACAAAAAATCAAAAAAGGAGCAACAAGGCAGAGTGAAACTTCCAAACCTGGTGATATCAAAGTTTCAAGGAACACACATTGACTGGCAGAGATTCTGGAGTCAATTCGAAGCAGAGATTGATAAATCAGATATCCCCCAAGTGACAAAATTCCCTTACCTCAAGGAGGCTTTGGTGTTCAAAGTTCGGTCAACAATTGATGGACTACCTTGGCAACTGAAGGCTACGAACGTGCTAAACAAATCTTGAAAATGAGATACGGAAAACCCAGCGAGGTAACAAACGCTCACATCCAGAACATCACTTCTCTACCGATCCTTCACGGAACTCACCCGGGGAAGATCCTAGAGTTTTTTGAAAGGCTGGAAACTAGCATTCAAACTCTGGAAACAATGGGAAATCTTAAGGTTATGGATAGGTATGCAAGAACAACGCTGGACAAGCTACCTGGGATTTGAGCAGACCTGGTTAAAACAGACGATGCCTGGCAGGAATGGGGATTCACTCAACTTGTAGAGACATTGAGAAAATGGTGCGAAAGGAACCCATTTCACTCAGATGAAAGACGTGAGAGAGTTTTTCAGACAGATGACAAAACGGGAAGGTCACGAGGCTGCGTCTATTGCCATGAGCCAGGACATAAATCAGCAGAATGTGACAAAATCAAGAGTTTGGCGGAGGGGAGGAGACTGCTCAGTGATAAGAAGCTTTGTTTCAATTGTACAGGTGGCAAGCATCGTGCCGCAGAATGCCGTAGTAAGATTAGATGCCAAAGGTGCACTGGTAAACATCACACATCCATTTGTGACCAAGAGCAACAGCAAGTTCTGATAGCCAATGAACAATACCACGCTAATGAAGCAGTGACATATCCTGTGGTAGTAGCCAGCGAAAATGGTGTGAAATGTCGTGCATTGTTGGACACTGGTGCAGGGAGTTCATATGCATCAAAAACACTGCTTGATCTAATCAAGATCAAACCTGTCAGGAAGAAAACAAGGAGAATAGACATGATGATGCAGTCAGTAAATCAAAGAATCGAAGTATACAATGTAAACATTGCCAGCATAGACGAGAAATTCAGCCTGCAAGCATTTGTAAGCAAGGTGGATAAAGACGTCCTTTTGGCATTACCCAATCCCAAGTACGACAGCATGATTTCAAGATTTCACATTTCTTTAACTTTTGATAAAATAAATATGAATGACAAGGAAAAGAAACCTTGCCTTCCTACACATTTTATTCTTGATAATAGTGAATACTAAAAGATCAAAACAGAGCAAAAAGCAAGGATTGAAAATCTGGAGAGCCTATTGGGGAATTTACGAAGATTGGATGGACCATCATGTCTTCAGGAAATGAGAGCGAATTGGACAACGTATACTTGACAAGAAATTCATCAGCAGACTATGAGCAACTATGTAGCCTGGATATTCTAGGACTCAGTGACAATCCAGAAGGTGACCAACAACCTGTGATTGAAGATTTTAAAGAGCAGCTTATTCGTAGTCCTGCTGTGGAAAAGTAATCATGATGTCTTACACAACAACAAAAATGGTAGAATTGCGAGACTGTGCAGTTTAGTTAGAAGACTACAGCATAAGCCGGCGTTGTTGGAAGAATATGATGACATCATTCAAGACCAATTAAAGCAAGGCATACTAGAGAAGGTTGCAAAAGAACTTGGTGGGAAAGAATCCTACATTCCACATAAGCCAGTTGTCCGAGAAGCTGCAGAAAGCACGAAAGTACGGATTGTATTCGATGCTTCGGCAAAGGGAACTGAGAATGGCCCATCACTAAATGATTGCTTGGAACCTGGACCACCCCTGCAGAACTTGTTATGGAATGTACTGGTAAGAAATCGGTTGAAGGCAGAAGCACTCTGTTGAGACCTAAAGCAAGCCTTCCTTCAAGTAAGGATTGAAGAAGAAGAACGAGATGCATTGCGGTTCTATTGGATAAAAGATAAAGATCCAAACAAAATTGACATTCTGAGACTTGTGCATTATTTGGACTGGTGCAATCACCATTTCTGTTGGCAGCAACAATTGAAGAGCATCTAAAGAGGTACGAAGACAACTACCCAATGGAGAAAGCAGAAATAAGGCACAGTCTGTACGTCGATGACCTCATTTGTGGTGGAGTTACAATTGAAGAAGTCAAGCACTTGAAAATCGGCAAAATCAGTGTTTGAAGATGCCAACATTGAGCTGCACAAGTGGCATTCAAATGTTCCAGAGCTGGAAAGTGAAATGTTCGTGCCTGACTTACGCCAATAAACAGCTGGGAGTGAAAACTACAGAAACGAAAATACTGGGACTCCATTGGCATTGCTGCCGAACCAAACCGCAGAAGAGTTCCTTCTCAGCTTGAAAAATTTCATTGTTCGGCGAGGCAGAACAGAAAAGCTTTATTCAGTTAATGGGAGGCCATTTGTTGCTGGAGCCAACCGGTTGAAGAAAGTAATGCGGGACGAAGCAATACAGAATATGCTGGCAAGGCGCGAGATCAAATGGCAGTTCAATCTTAGCCGAGCTCCATGGTGGGGAGGTCAGTTTGAGAGAATGGTGGGCTTGGTAAAACAGGCACTATACAAGATCATTGGTTGCGCTGTCCTGACATGGAAGGAATTAACAGAGGTGATGCTGGACATAGAAATAACATTAAATAGTCGCCCTTTGAGCTACGTAGAAGACGACATACAGTTACCAACTTTAACCCCAAATGTGCTGGTATACGGAGGACCACACACTAACCCAGAACAAGATGCTGACAGAATTGAAGACAAAGACCTAAGGAATAGAGCAAGATACCTAAAACGATGCAAGAACATGGTATGGAACCGATGGACGGGGGAGTATAATAAAGCACTCAGAGAAAGGCACAACATGAAGAAGAAAACAAAGAATCAAGTGGTTAAAGAAGGTGAAATTGTGATAATCAAGAACGATGAGCGCAAACGCGGTAGATGGGATCTTGGCATCATTGTAAAGCTCATTAAAGGTCGTGATGGTGTAGTACAAGCAGCAAAGCTACGAGCCGGGAAATCTTACCTGGAAAGACCAATTCAACACCTTTACCCATTGGAGTTATCCTGTGACATGTAAGATGGAGACAGAAACGGCAATGGAAGTACTAATCCGAAAAAGGCGTATGAAGTATTTCCATGGAAAAAGAACATAATGCTAATTCTAGGTGACAGTATGTTATCCCACATTAATGAAAGAACACTGTAGGGGCGGATTCAGGGTGTCGCACAGGTCGCACGAAAGACCGTCAGATTTTCAGAATTTAGTTTTAGTCTTTGAAATAAGGCAATCATGTTTTCCACAATTTTTTTTTCCTTCTTACGAATAGCACATTTACCTCTCGTTACACAATAAACACAGGACCGAACTTGGTCAATATCACACACAACGCTACGATTTAATTCAATAGAGAAGAAATTCAAAGACCATCCTAGACCGTAAACAGTATTATTTTTAAGCATGTCACCCATGCCGCATAAATATGCAGACCTCTTTGTTATGCAAATATTTTACCAAATCTCACCAATCAAAATTCAAGGTTTCACAAATTTGTGCGGCACAAAAAGTCTGTAAACACTATGTTAGATTACTGTGCCGCACAACTGCTGGCAAGGGAAGAAAGTTGATGAGGTTGGAAGTTTTGAAAGAGAAGAATCCAAATTTTCTTTATCTATACAGAAGAGATGCACAGGAAGTGTACACTTCTGAATCTGAAGATATTTTGTTTCAAATGTGTGTTGGATTTGCTGGAGAATTTGGAAAACCTTTTAAAGGGAAAAATGTTTGACTGAACAATTTGAACGTTTCAGGGCTCAAGTCCCATCGCCACCCTCAATGCTTGCAAACCTCGTTGGTAAAGAGAAGGGCGTCTATTAAGGCTTTTCGTCGATCAAAGTGTATCAGTCTTGCTTAGTGGGACAAATCGCAGTTAGAAAGTAAACGCTTACAAGATATGAAAATAATATTCTTGACCAAAGTTCAAGATGACTTTCTTGAAAAAGGTGAAATTATTCCTTTATTTATAGTGGTTGAAATAATCGACATTGTGAGCTTCAGGGTTTTTGCCTTTAAAATTAGACCTAGTTGCTCTGGTTCCGAGGGGCTGGACCCCCATCATGGCTCCACCCTTGACCATAAAGGAGGCCCCCTAGACCGCCCAAAGATAATGGAATAGAGACTCTATTCCATTATCTTTGGACCGCCTGCGAGGTAGTATTCAATGTGCGACCGTCAACTGTTATTCTGTATCCGCCCCTGGAACACTGAGTCATCGATACACCACAAAAGTAAGGAGTTTCCCGGGAGCCACCGCTCACTATCTCCATGATTACATCCAACCACTGCTCAGGAAAAAACCAGACAAGATCATACTGGTCGTTGGTACAAACGATATCTCTAACAACTGAATGAAAGACGCTCTGGCAAAAATCGAAACCCTAACCAAACTCATTCTAAAAAATCTTCCAAACTGCCAAATAACCATATCGGAAATCGTCCAAAGAAAAGATAACCCACTACTCAATACCAAATTCAACGAATTCAATAAAGCACTCATAACCATGAACGTCGATATCATACAGCAGCAAAACATCAAAGAGCAGCACCTAGCAAAAGACGGTCTTCATCTTAATTTCAGAAGTAACAGGCAATTGGCACTGAACTTTATTCAAAAACTTAGAACGTATTCATTTTGATTAAACAAAGATGACTCGACAGAAATAAATGAAAGCAAAAATAGTTTTGATTTACATAATAATAATGGCTTGAAAAATTTGAATAACAGCAATATAAATACAGTAAATAAAAACCCCGAATCATCCGTCCATGAAACCGTAGATGAAAAAATGCCAGAAACTGATTCCTGCCAATTAAATACAGTTGACATTCTTAGAAAATCAGGATTAAAAATAAAAAGGGTCTCGTAATAGCATACCTAAACATTGACTCAATCAGGAATAAAATTGAACCATTAAAATTAATGTTTTCAAAATATGTCAAAATTCTTACAATCGCCGAAACTGAAATAGATGAAACTTTTACAACAAGTCAATTCATGATCGAAGGCCTTGGAGAACCTTTCAGAAAGGATGGAAACAAAAATGGTGGAGGCCTTCTTACCTATGCAAGGAAAGTGATCCTTGTTAAAGAGCTAACAAATTACAAATTTCCTAATGACATTGAAATATCCACCACCGAGATGAAACTTAAAATAAAAAAATGGCTACCACTTAGCATATATCGCCCACCCTCCCAATGCCCAAGCTATTTCTTTGAAGAGATCGAAAAAGGAATCAAGCAACAAATTTGAAGATATTATCGTTATAAGCGATTTCAATTGCGAAGTTGGTGACAACGCAATTAAGGCTTTCATGAACACTTATAAAATAGTTAACTTGATCAAGAATCCAACCTGTCACAAGTCAGACAACCCACGATGTATAGATTTGATACTGACAAACTGTAAAAGTCACTTTCAAAACACGACTAATGTTGAAACAGGGTTGTCTGACTTCCACGTAATGATACTGAGCATACTCAAAGGTGATTTCACCAAGTGAGGTCCCAAAATACTTACATATAGAGACTACAAAAAATTTGATATTCCGAGCTTTAGATCGGATATTTTGAATCATCGAATACTACTACACTTTAGACACTACGAAAGTGTTGATATCTCAGTCAAAAGCCTTCTTAATAAACATGCCCCCATTAAGATAAAGTATGTTCGTACAAACGACGGGCCATTTATGACGAAAGAATTACGTAAGGCAATAATGCATCGTTGCAAATTGAAAAATAGATATACTAATAACAAAAATGAGGAAAATCATGAAGCATATAAACGGCAAAGGAACAAATGTGTGAAGTTATTACATGATGCTAAAAATAGTTATTTTAGGAACCTAGACTTAAGTAATCTTACAGATAATCGCAAATTCTGGAGAGCGATCAAACCGGTCTTTGCAGAAAAGATAAAAACAACACCCTCCATTACCTTGGAAGAAAATGGAGAATTAATTAGTGATGACCGCAAGATTGCAGAATTATTAAACAACTACTTTATAAACATAATACAAGATCTAGGAATTCAACAAGATATAGCTCACATTTCAGTTACAAATTGTATAAATGACCCAATTGATAAAGCCATTGAGAAATATTAAAACCACCCAAGTATCATAAAAATAAGAGAAATGTACCCTGACCCACAGCCCTTTGAATTTAGGGAAGTTAGCAGTGGGGAAATTTGGGATCAGATAAACAAACTTAGTACCAGAAAGGCCTCACCAATAGAAAGTATACCTGCTAGGATATTTAAAGAATATTCAGACATTTTCTCTGAATTTTTACAAAGAACATATAATGAGGACCTATCTAATATGACATTTCCAAAAGAACTCAAATTAGAAGACATATCATCGTTGCATAAAAAAGATGATGAATTTAGTAAAAAAAATTATAGACCAATTGCTACCTTACCGTCAGCATCAAAAATAGATGAGAGAATCATGGGAATCACAAATTGCTCCCTTCGCTCAAGGTTTTCCATCACCACTTCACCACTGCTATGTGGTTTCAGAAGGAACTATAGCACCAAAGATACATTACTCAGACTCATAGAAAATTGCAAAAAAGCTCTAGATACTAAACAAACAACCAGTACACTATTGATAGATCTGTCAAAAGCATTTGACTGTCAAAATCATGAACTAATGATTGCTAAACTCGATGCTTATGGTTTTAGTTGAAGCACCTTGAATTTCACATTATCGTACCTTAGCCAGAGAAAACAAAGAGTCAAAATAAACGGCTCTTTTAGTGAATGGGAAACCACGAGTGAAGGTGTGCCACAAGGATCAGTTTTGGGACCTCTCTTGTTCAATATATACATAAATGACAGGTTTATGTTTATATCAAATAGCCAAATATGCAATTATGCTGATGACACAACGCTATATGTCATCCACCAAGACATTAAGCAGGCTAATAAAACACTAGAATAAGACGTAGTTATTGTGAGAGAATGGTTTCAAAATAATTATATGAAAATGAATGGGGACAAATGCCACCTTAAAAATTTTGGTTAATGCAATGGAATACAATACAATACAATACAATACAATACAATACAATACAATACAATACAATACAATACAATACAATACAATACAATACAATACAATACAATACAATACAATACAATACAATACAATACAATATTAACTAATGATGACGTCACAAAAGTTTATTCTAGCAGTTTTTTCATTTGGACACAATTACATGAAACAGCATCATGAAGTACCTCCAAACATGCAAAATCAGGTAAATGTGTTGCAAAATTGCTGGGAGACTGACAACATTAGTTGAGACTGACAACAAAAATTGATATTTTTGCTTTTCTTTGAAAAATAGCTTTCTCCATTCCCCGACTCAATGTTGAATGCATGATTTTGAAGCAAAAGTGATAGAACTGTAAGTCCAACGTTGATCTGCAGGGGAAGAGGGGAATCGAATTTACAGTGGCAACGTAAAGTAGAAAACTACAATAATTGTATTTTGTCCCAAAAATTTGACTGGGATTAGGCTAGACCTTCATTATTTGCAGAGACGTCTGTAATTGTGATATTTTGTCTCTGTTCATAGCATTGCAATTCGTTAGCAAAATCAAATATTTCATTTGTCATATGTAACCAATATCCTATAGACTTAACCAACAGATTCTATGGATTTTGCTTATTTGAAATATTTCATGGTGTTTTTAAGGTTTTTTAAGATTTTTTTTAAGCTAGAATCCAAAAATTCTAGATAATATACTTTTATGACGTCACACTAAGGAATTAGTAGAGAGTCATCTCGGCTTGATCCAAGAAAAATCGCTGGAAATCTGTAGAAATTCTGAAAAAATCCAGAAATCCCTGTCAAATCTGTCAAAAATACGAAAATCCCAATCAGGATTTTAAGGATTTCAGAAATCCCAAAAATCTCGTACGCTATTTCAGGTAGTGAAATGCCCGTCGATCCAGGAAACTGATGGTTTGCCTAGAAATAATTTTACTAAAGCGGAAAGTTAACCTCTTCTTTAATCCAAATTATAAGTTGTAGGAGGTTGCCCATTGTATTCCTTTCCATGCAGTACATTGTTATAATGGAAACATACTACAGTAAGACAATTGTTAGTGGGGCTTCAAAAACCTCCCCCCCCCCCTCCAGCGCCCGGCTCCGAAGGGCCTGAAAAATGAAATTGCAACAGGACTACATACAGCAATATGTACGTCATACAGATTTACACTTTGGCATGCACACCTATTTATAATAGTGTGTCTGTTGTGAACTTAGTTAACGAAAAACGTTTTCCATTTTCATAGACTTTCTTTAGAATTTCTAAGAAAATTTCATTTTTCTGCATTATGGTGTTAAGATATCAGTTATGCTCAAATTGTGTTAAACAGCAAACAGAAATAGCTAATACAATCGTCGATAGAAAAATTCACAGGAGAGGTGAGAAACATAGATTTTCCGACAAAAATCAAGCAAGCATTTATATTTTTTCATAAATTGTAACAAAATATACGACATCAAAACTGAAATAAATAAATATTTTGACATAAATAAATAATAAATATTCAGATATTTCTATGTTTATTTAGCTTTAAAGTCTTTCCTATAAAAACATAGCAATTAGATAAACATTATAGATAAATATTAGAAAATTTCCGACAAGACCAGAGGTTTTCCGACAAAATAGCAGCCCAGTTCTACAGAGTTTTTTTGCTCCCCTCTGACCCCTCTATCTTAGCCACTGCCGCCAGAGCAGTTTACCCAGCATAGCTATTTTAGCAACCAAAATAGCCACCAGAGCAGCCATCGTTTTCAAGAATTCCTGGGGGAGCATTCCCCATACCCCCTATAAGCCTCTGCTTTAGGCATGCTTTACTATTTATCTTTCGTCCCGACCCGGGGCCCATAGATTCTTCTGCCCGTTGGCAAAATCACAGAGCCTCCAAAACAGACGAGGGCATGATTGACGGCCTCTTGATAGTGCACGTGCTAGCCCACACGAACATCAGAGAGTTGGATTATAAACACCCCCACGTGTTATTTACTAAACAATTAATTGACATTTCCGCTTGTTACTCCAATCATGTTGGTAGCGCTCGGGGTCAAATAGGGAACGGGGTCAAATAGGGAAATCGGGGTCATATAGGGAAATCGTTAATAACTCCAAAAGTTGGACAGATATCTCAAAACAAACCTCAGAATCGGATTCGGCATGCCTCAATCTACCTTTTAGATGCTTATTTAATTCAACTACGGCAATTTTAACAGAATAAATGATAATGTTTTTCTTCTACGTTAGCTTGATGCGTGTCTCCTCCGTAGCGACGGGAGCAAATAGGCAAAACACGTTGAAAAGCATCGATTTAACTAAAAATAAATAGCAAAAGGTAGAAATATCAATATAAAATACACATTCTCTTCATATTCATCCCAATTTCACACATCCTGCAACGAGGGTTACAAGTTTTCTCTAAATAAATCAGCTGAGTGATCGACGCGCTCGGGGTCAAATAGGGAAATCGACATTTGGGGTCAAATAGGGAAATGACTAAAAACTGTTACTCGGTTGTTCCGCTTGTAACTAGGTTATTCCGCTTGTTACTAAGTTGTTCCGCTTGTTACTAGGTTGTATTGCTTCTTCCTCGTTTTAGCAACGTCGGTACAAAACTGTACTTTGCGAAATTTCGCAAATTACTAATATCAAAAGCGAGGATTTTGCTGTAATTGCATTCCCCTTTGATCGTAAAGTCATTTTCTTGATATTTTCCGCACTGATATCACCTTAATCACATGAAAATTTGGTCGATTTTCTAATGGCCGAGTGTCAAACCGAAAATCTCTACTGCAGGACTAAACAGCAACAGGGCATACATTGTTAGTGGCAATGACGACTAATTCCCTCATTTTGTTGACACATCATACCCAATTGACCTGATTTATGTTGATACGGCCTTATTTTAGTAGTTTTAAAATACTGTATTTTGCGAAATTTTGCAAATTACTAATTTTTCATAATGCTGTTCAAACTAAGATTTTTGCTATATCTAATTTTTCCTTGTATCATAGTAATATTTTGGATTCTAATCCGAACTAAAATAAGCATACATTATGACATATATTGTTTTCCATTGCACAGATTTATTTTCGACAGACCTCTCGTAAATACTTTGTTGATAATTGTGGAACGTTGAAAGGTTTGATTTGCAATTGACAGCCTAGTTGTTCATTACACTTTGTCACCTCGTTACCATTACACGTTGCATTGACGTTGTGTCTCGTTAACCAGATACTACGTACTGAACCCCCATCTTCTTTGGGACGGGCTCGGAAAACATGGCTTCTGTCACTAGAGACTGAATAGAAACATGTCGCTTTGATGCGATTAATATACGTTCCTACGATGGTTGACAAGGAATGCAATGTTTATACATCACTTTCAATTGGTTTATGATTCGTTTTCAGCTAGAAAAGGCCCATTTTGTGTAACGAAATTTTCTGCGAAATTTTGGCGAAATTTCGCAAATTACAATGAGCCTCTCGGCGGTCCTAGCTCAAAACTGGGCTTCTAGGATAAAATAAAAAAAAAGCCCTCAGTTACTCGAAAATCGAAGCAATGATTGACTAACCCAGAAACTGAAATGCCTTAGAGCGCGCCCTATTTCGTCGGCAAATTGGTGACTGGCACACCCCCCCCCCCCAAGTGAAAGTGCTTAGCGACGGCCCAGTTATCAGGCTATTACTTTTCCTACCTCAAAATATCCAAATAAGAGCACTTAGATTCATTTTTGTACGAAGCAATCCTGGCTAAGTTATTTACCTTCTTTGCGAAAAAAGATTAATATGTTCTTCTAATCTAAGTTGATGGTCCAAAGTTACTCCTGATTATTAAACATTCTTACTTTCTTCGTTAGCAAAACAATTTAATTGAGTTTTAGATTCCTTTAAATTGGATCGGTTGGCTTTGCAATTTAATGCTTGCTTTTGTCACCATTGTGCACCAACAAATTTTTGCAAAACCATTTATTAAGAATAGCTGCTTTCAATTCTAAGTCGTCAGTTGGTTCATTCAAATCAGTAATCGACAGCCAACTTATATTATCACTTGCATAGTTGCAAAAGTTGCTTTGGTTCAAATACAGAACTTTCAAATGCAGATGTTCTAATAACGTGGCCGTTTATGTAAATGTTGAAAAGCAACAAGCCTATGTTTGATTTTTGAGAAACTCCCTGATTTGTCTCCGTCCACCAACATTTTAAATTATATTTACTCTTTGTACTTTTTTATCCAGATTAATATACATGACGCTGTCATTGAAGCCATAAAATTTCAATTTAGTTAGGATTCTAACTTAGAGCTATGGAGATTTCAAAAAGGGGAGAGTTTACATTCAGAATCAAGCTTACAAACCCGAAAGCTAGAGACTGGCGTCCTTGAAGGGTTTAAAATAAAAATAAATTCACTTCTTCATTCAGTATTTAACGTTGAGAGGGAAACAAAAGCTTTAAGGATATAGGAAATAGATAAAAGGATATAGGAAATGTAAAGAATTAAAAGGATGACTCATTAGATAAAAATATACAATTATTCGATGACTATTTCAAGAATCCAATCTGCGCAATAGTTTGCAGTAGTATGCAGGTTTGCATAGTCTGCAGTTGCATTTTGTATCTTTCTAAGTTTTAATCTTTTTCTTAAATATTGCGAAGCTAGAAGATGTTTTAATGTCATTTGTAAGCTCTTGCCAGAGCTTGGATCCCATAAAGGTTCTACTTTCTATACCATAACAATTTGATTTTGATTTTGATAGCGATATTCGGGATATATTTCTAAGATTATAGCATGTATTTCTTTCAGTAAAGATTTCTTTCATGAAACTTAGGTTGAGATTATGTAAAGTTTTATATATTTCTGTAAGAAGCAATTGCAGATTTTTATCATGGATAGACGTCGAGTTGTCTTTTTCATGAACTTTGTTCATTCTGTTGTTCATCTGTACATCAGAAAACATCCAAATTAAAGGGCAGTAGCTAAATTGTGGTAAAATGAAGACGTGCATGGTCTGTTTTATTTTTCTATAATCCATGTAGTTGGAGGTTCGGGATAAAGCATGTAGCTTTTGGCTGGCCTTTTTGCATATCGATTGTACGTGTCCTTTGAACGACAAATTATTAGCAATACTTATTCCAAGAAGTTTTTGTTCTTTACTTGGTTTATTCATCGTTCTATCTATTATTAGAGATGTGTCATTGCTGCCTTTACCAAAATTTATAAGGTGGCATTTGTCCCCATTCATTCTCATATAATTATTTTGAAACAATTCTCTCAAAATAACTACGTCTTGTTCTAGTATTTTGATAGCCTGCTTAATGTCTTGGTGGATGACATATAGCATTGTGTCATCAGCATAATTGCATATTTGGCTATTCATAAACATGTCATTTATGTATATATTGAACAAGAGAGGTCCCAAAACTGATCCTTGTGGCACACCTTCACTCGTGGTTTTCCATTCACTGAAAGAGCCGTTTAGTTATTTATGTTGACTCTTTTAGAAATTCGAAAAGAAAAAAGAAATTTTATGAGAGGTTTCAGCAAAAAGTGCAGGGATATTCCAGGACCCTTCGGGCCAATTAAATTAACGGAAAGGTGTTTATCGCAACTATTTGTGATCGAAATTACTGGAAACTTGCAAAAGTGGAAAAATATATGTGCGTGGTACTGCAAGCAAGCATCCGAATGTCAACTTTTGCCGCCAAGAGTCACAGATGCGGACGGTTTCCTCCCTCCTTGAAATGCGACCTCAGAAATATGACACACAGTTGTGCTTCGTCTCTTGGAAATCGTTCAAACTGTAAAGTAAGGGAGACCGATGAGCCCTCTTTCCTTGCCGAATTTGAGTCAGATTTCCATTATTTCAACGGTAACTTTTGCTTTTATGTACAACCCCCAGTCAATTAAGTGTTTGTCACTTATTTTCGACTGCATAATGAAATTTTATTTCATGTTGACATATTTTGTGTTGATCCTAGTTTTGATTCTAAAAGCGAATTGATCAGTTTTTATCCTTAAAAATGAAGATAACACGTGAAACTAAAAGTAGAAATGATAATTTATACTAATTCCAAGATCAAAATAATAAACAAAATTTAGAAATAAAATCCACTATTTCCTGGGATTCCGGTATTCTATGGCTCCGGTATTTTCTGTGGCTCTTCACCCATCACCCACTATTGATTCTTTATAGAGAATTACCTGCCAGGAATCACTACTAAGATGTAAATAGCTAAGATTTATTTACTTGGCAGGTTAGAATTACCATATAGGTTCATTCGTCTTGAAGATCAAATTCTATATCAAAGTCAGAGGACTGTATAATTTCTTATTCGAATTTAAATGCAAGATAAAGTATAAACATCAGCGAATATAATGACATAAACAACCACGAATTATTAATCAGATAGAAGAATTAACGTCCAGAGAGAAGAAATAACGTAAGAATTTTAACGAAGTCACCTCTATCCAATAAGGTCTTGATTTAGTACTATTCTAAATATTGTTCTTTATGTGAATCGTTCCATCGATCTTCTTTCCTCGTGATTGGCGTTCGCATCTATCGAGAGTTCTTTGAGAGATATATCTCGAGAGATATATTTGAGAGCAGGGCATTTTTTAAGGAATTTCAACTACTGGGGAAAATTTGCAAAAAGGGCCCAAAAGTGTAATAGCCAAAAGAAGGACACAGGTATATGCCGCTGTAAAACACACTGTTTTAATTAATGAATTTTCGTAGTTACAAGTTTTTAGCCACACCACAAACATATAATAGTAAACTAAAGACAGCCATTGTCACTTTGAAAAAACTTTCTGACAAAATCTCTTTGTTTGTAAAGCTCACTGCAAGGCTGTGCATTTCACCTGTCTTTCTTCTTTAAAAACGTGAACGCAGCCGGTCTTGGATCATAAAAGGCAGTGCCTATCCCATTTAGAGATATGTTCATTACACCATTGATCGTCTCTTGATGCAAGGATGATCATTTCACACTTTTGATGTTGTTGTAATGCGAGACTACTCTTTCAGTCGCCATGCTGTGAGGGATCAGTGTTAAGAAAGATGCCAGAAACTTTTTCATGATGCCTTGACTGGCTTGCGTCATTTTTCTCAATTTAAGGGCCTACACAGTTCCCGTGTCTTCAACATCAACGCTCTTCACCTCAGAAAACTTGCCCCACGAAGAACAAACATCAGAAACAAATTCTTCAAACACTTGGCTACCAAACATTTGTGACACCAGTTCTCTGCTGGATGTTATGAACACTTTTGGTGATTTAGCTTCCAGCACTGTCTCCAGACTGTTTATTGTTCCGTCATTTTCTATGTTTATTCGCTCATGCAGGAAGTTGATGGCAGATTGTACAACTTCATTTCTAACTGCCTTGTTGTCTCTTCTCATCGCAGTGACAAAATGATTTCCCGTTTTTCTCCTACATTGCTCTGCTTCGTTATTTGCGCTGTCTTCTTGCAATTTCCTTAAATGATCTTCATCTTTACCACCTGGAATAGGCATTTGATCCATAATCTTCTTCGTGGAGATGTTCTAAAAAAGTTGACCAAAGCTAGCAAATTGCTCAACCAGATCGGCAGCTCAGGCACTTCTGCTTGCAAAGATTCGAGAGCCAAATCTGATCTATGACATACACACCAAGCAGTCAGAATGTCCCTGCCAACATGATCTTTCAGCAATTTCCAGAGACTTCCTTTCTTTCCTGTATTGGCACTTTCCCCATTAGTCGTAACGCCAACCAGTTTTTCTGTGTCTACGTTCACCGATTCCAAACAACTGATCAGTGAGTCTAACATTCCAGCAGCACCACCCCTGTCACTGCTTGCAACTCCAAGAAATACAGTTTTAACGCAGACTTCATCGATTGGCACATACCTTGCTGTTATGAACTTGGAGTCAATTTGCTGTCTATCAGAACTTCCATCAATTTGTAAGGAATAACAAATGCAGTTTTCCAATTCAGCTGCAACTTTTTCCATTTCAAATTTAACAACAATATTTCTCATTTCAGCATAGGTGACGAGATCTCGGTAATGATAAAAGCTTGACTTCTCGGAACCAACAAAATCAACATCCCACCCTTCTGAATGAAAAACTCGCATTAAATTATTGCTATGCTCGAAAGAAAGAGATCTTGATGGCCAACTTCTTGCACTTAGTGTTTCGGCTCTGCAGTCATTGTAGACATCCACAGCCAATCTAAGAAGAAATTCCAAAGTTTCTTTCTTGTGTTTTTCAATCATCCTCACCCATGGATGATCTGTTGACATACTCCTCCATGTATCTTCGTGCTCCTTCAACCTTTTGGATTCATTGTGCGAAGGCGACTCTAAATGATCTATAACCCATTTCAGTTTTTCTTTCCCGTCAATTCGTACTCCAGATGCCATAGGCAGGCGTCCATTGACAGAGAATTTTACAACCTGTTCCTCGTATTTCTTACACAACTCACATGTCATTACCTGGCGTCGCTTCTTGTTTTTCATTTCTGTATGAATTTTAAGACAGCACTCTGACAAAATTAACCAGCTTGAGTCAAGTTTCTTCCCTTTGTACCACATCAAATTCGCCTCACCTTCTTTGCTTTCAGGCTGCTTGATTTCGTTTTGTTTGTCATTTTGCTCATTCTTTTCTTTCGAACTGGAAGCAAATTTTTCTTCCCCAACGTGCGCAACTTCAGGGGCTTCATTTCTTGGATATCGACGATGAGGGTTTCAAAGTTTGTTGGGAAAACATTCCTACCAATGATTTCTGTCCTGGGGCCAATGCTGCTGCAACTAACGCTTTCTTCTTGTTTTCGTTTCTTTTATCATTTCCACATTTCTTTTTTCGTTTCATTTTGCTCTTCGTTGCACTTGCGAAAATCAATTGCGAATGAATATTTCTAAACTTTTCCTTGACCTTGATATACATATATAGCGAATGTTCTGTCAATGATCACACATTTAAACAAAGAGCGTCAGAATGACGACATAGGCTCGATTGAGACAAAGGAATTACACAAGGGGGTGAATGAAAGCGGACATCCGCAACATCTGTTTTACTTTCACACGAGAGGACAAAAAACTTGAACGGAAAAAGAACAGAACAACAAAGGGGAGGAGGGGCCTGATGTTATAAACAATACCAAGTAAAACACCAAAGGCATTTGGGAGTAAAAACAAATTCTGTTTGTTTGCGTAAAGGCGGTTTTTTTATTATCTTTCAATTTTGGAAACCGTTCACATCTTGAGTTTAGTTTATAAATTCAATAAACTTAATTTAAAAGTTGATTTTCAAAAAATAAATATGTAGGTAAGTGAGAGATGAAAGGGCCCCAACTACTGGGGAAATTCTGTGATTTTGGTGTTCACTACTGGGGAAAGCATTGGGCCTACTGGGGAACGTTCCCCAGTAGTCACACTGTTAAAAATGCTCTGTTTGAGAGGTTCACGTCGTTCCCTTCGAGTTCGTAAGAAAGAATTATATTCAACTGAGTGCAATCGCAACAACAACAACTATATACAAAAGAAAGAGAGAAAGAGAGAAAGAGAGAGAGAGAGGTAGATAGGAAGGAGCGCTCACAATTTGCTACATACTTAGCCTCTTATACATGTCGTGGTTTCAGTAGTAAATGGAAATGGCGGACACAGAAGTGTCAAGGCACCTGAAACTCTTAAGATGCTTGCTCACAGAACACGGCGACGAAAAATTTTTAGTAAAGAACAATGAACGAAAACTAGATGTTATTCTAAAAATGAAACTTGAGAACCTGAGGAAATGCGAACCTTCAGAATATACAGATCTGCGTGAGGTTGTAAGTGACCTTATCATGAAAGATTTCGAAATGGTTCAATGCAGTCAGGGCAATTGCGATCAGGACAACCAGATTGAAAAACAGCTGACGGAAAAAGTAGATGCATATACTCAAGATTTTAGAAAATTTTTCACAATAGCCTGTTTGCAAATTCTGGTCCAGATACATGAAGCAGTCACTAAAACTTTGAGTATCTTAGGCGAGTCAAATCACAACAATGCTCCTTTGATTGTTCTTGGAGCAAATGATAAAAAACTAATTATGACTGCATGTCAGCTGGTTGCCTGTTTTGGTGTCTATGCCAATTTAAAGCCAGGTGTGTGCGCACCATCTTCTGAAAGGAGTCAATATTGGGTATTGCTTGAAGAGGGAAAACAAAATGACACTATTGATGAAGCATTTCTGTTGATATGTATTAAAGGTATGTGCCAGTTGATTAGGAATGCAGAGTTTGGACAGCTTATTATAGGTAAATCTCTTGTAGAGATCTTTGGGGCTTTGATACAAATTGGCTTCAAAGTAAAGCCACAGAGCCAACAGGATCCAAACTTCTGTAGAAAGGACATTGCTGACAAGAAGGGTCTGAAAAGCTTTCTTAATGTGTGCAAACACCAAAGGGACTGGTGCAAGTCCATGCTAAGAGATTTGCTAGATTCAGTTTATCAGCCCCTTGCTGTTAGAAATTTGTTGATACTTCAAGGGTTTAGAAAATCTCACCACCCAAATCCAAACAGTCCTTCAACACCAAAGTGGCTACAGAAAATCTGCTCAAAATTGTTGTCTCAAAAATTAATGGAAGACAATGGTTTGCAAGTCATGTTGCATGCTCTTTTTGATGAGGACAACATTGGTATGTACAAAGCAAATTTTGTCACATAGCTTTTGTCTTATTTTCCTGTAAAATATTAGAAACAAAAGGTAAACTACTCTAATTTCAGTGGCGTGGATAGCATTAAGCTGACCTTATTTCCATAATGGTCCGGAGAAGTAGGATGATACAGGAACTTTTTACTGTTGTTAGTTACAAACCAGTTCTTAGTTATAGACACATATGCCATCTTCCATTTGACTATATTTTGGAGCAATAAAAGTCATTTGCTTGAATATGCTGATATTGGATGTTGATTTTAGTGTGGACGGAAGACTGTTGCATGTTCTGGGCCCTAGGTAAGATAGGCATGTTTGTCCAGTAACGCTTTTCCAAAATATTAGGTCTAATTTAAACTTTGATCTCGTGTTATCTCTGGTTCTTGCAATTATTTAAAAAACAGAATGGATTTAGTTTTTTCTTCTCCAAAATGAATTCTGAGTTCATTTTCTACAAGCCAATCACAGAGTGAATTGAAATTTCTATTCTGTTTTGCATAGTGTGGGCAGGACTTGGGCACAATCATTTATAAGTTACTTGTCATCACTTGAAACATGCTGCAGCTTTTCCTTTCTTTCTATGTACATTATTAGTTCTAAAGTTATGTTGTCTGTTGTAGATGAGAAAGCAACAAGGCTTATTGATTCGATTGGATACTTAGTTTCAAGTTGCCCATATCAAGCATGCTCTTTAGAAGAATATTACAGAAAAATGTCTTCACAGGTGAGATATTTGTTGTCTTTTTCTCTTCTGTTTGGATACATTACACTCAGTAGCATCCAAAGAGTTCCTTTTTTGCAATGCACCACCCCTTAAAGCTCAGTCAAAATTTGATGTGATGCAATTATATCGAGATTTACAAAAGATTGTTTGTTGAAAGTGGTCCGTTTATTTTTGCTTTTCATGGCAGGAGATACCTGTAGCCAAAACGCCTAAATATTTGTTCAATCTATGGTATTTTCAACTCGAAATATTTTTTTTTGCTTTTTCTTGTTTTGTTTCTTGTTGCTTGATTTAGTTTTGTCTGAAGAGTAAAATATACTTCAAAAAGTCTTTGTAGATCTTTGTAGAAAATTGTTGATCAGGTATTTGGAAAAACAAAATATATTTGCTAGACAGAAAGCTACCTATTACAATATATGAAAAAGAAGTAATAAGGTTTGGTATCTTGAAGCAACTAATTTTTCTTTACAAATTTCACAGATTGTCAATGTTAGGCTTTGGTTTTGATGCACAAAGTATGAATAAAAGGCTTCATTTAATGCCACCACATTCTTCTCTTTCTTAAGTCAACTGGCTATCAGTTCATACATTAGGTTTAACACAATTAACAGTTTTTGAAATTCTTTTTGGTCAACACAAGTTGTTAAATTCCCTTTTGTCTATTTCTGTTTGTAGCCCAAGTAGTTTTGATTTATTTTACCTCCCTTCCTGCTCTTACTATGGCTCTTACTATGGTTTAATTTTGGGGCTACCATTTGTTTAGCATGCAACCCCTGGTCTCCTTAAATGTGGTCTCTCTAACTCTGTACTCTTATTGCTAACTGCACCATTCAATTATCATTTGCACAGCATGGTTATAAATTATCATTTACACATTTGTACAACTTGCCTAGTCATAGAATTTAGTGAGATAGCCAACAGTGGACTAGTTATAAGTACCTCAGTCTAAATAAAG
The DNA here is from genome assembly GCF_013076305.1 of Rhopilema esculentum. The sequence goes on from NW_027019640.1 coordinate 93,387, forward strand.
CCTTTTGTGAAGTCTTAAAACTAGTTTTACAATTCATTTTATCCAGCACTTCAGATTAAGCCAGAAAACAAAGTTTCAGTGGTATAACTTGCATAGTTATGAAGTTATAGTGCAAGACCCAATATGGGACTGGGTACAAGTTCCCTAGTCTGATGGAAATTTTGATGGAAATTTTAAAGCTGTTTTGCATCTCAATTTATCAGCACACCACATAATGCCAGAAAAAAGTTTCAGTTTTAAAACTTGCAAAGTTAGAACGTTGTAGTGCTATACCTAAAAAAGGACTGGGTACTGGTACCCCAGTCCAAAAATAGCTTTTGGGGGCACTTTTGAAGCTTGATATGCATTTCATCTTGTTCAGCATATTGGATTGTCTACTTGTACCAAACTTCATGCTCTTATCGTAACAAGTACAATTCTACTGCTATGCGTCTGTACTATCATGAAACTTCAGATGCAAGTTGTTTCACAAAATAAAACGTTTCAACAGCCATAACTTTTGGCTTATAGGTGTGATCACATTGATCACATCACATTGCTTCAGTGGTCTTTACTCTTATGATGTAAACTTTGAAAATTCTGGTTACCCAGGTTGCTAGATTGTTATGCGAAATTCCCTGTCTGTTATTGTATATATCGGTGTAGCATAGATCGTTATAGTCTTGTTATCATTATTATTGTACTGTCCGTAGTCGCTTTAGAGACATTGGTTTTCTAGCACGCTTAGCTGCATTTTAAATTGATAGATTGATTGTTTAGCTCAGTCGAAGTTGGGAGAGGCGTGGTCATGTTTTGGTAAAGGATTGTGATGGTGTAGTTGGAGAAAGAAGTTTTCAAGTTGTTTTAAAAGTGGTTAACATTGATTGTTTTTCAAGAGTAGAGTTTACTGTAAATAATATCATGTAAATAGTGTTTAAATAACGTCTATTTGGCTGCCTTACACCGACAAAGACCAGCCTTAGAAATCACAACATGTGTATCAGGTTTTTTTATATAAATAACGTCTATGTGTTTATCAAAGAAAAACACCGTTTTTATAAATAGCGTTATAAATAAGAGTTTTCCTTTTTTAGTTGACATCATATTTGAACAAATTATTGCATTATCTCCTAAAACCAGCAATGAAATAGGAATTGAGTGCACACGGAAGAAAAACAGATAGCTTAAAATAGTAAGAATGAGAAATGTCACAAGACACTGTCAAGTACGAAACTTTTTCTTTTTAAGTCACAAATTTGACCTGCAAACATGGCGAGGACCTGCAAACTGTGAAACTCAGTACCTTTCTTTCTTAAGGGGAAGGAAATGTTATTGAATTTGCCTGAATGCATCTGCAAAGAATTCATAAGGGAACACTGTTAAGAATATTCATAGCAGCTTGCCTTGACATCAAGGTTGCCGCATTCCATTTTGAAATTTTGGTAGATGCCAAAAACAACTTGAACGAACGAACGAACTCATTATTATAACTATATATACAGTGACTCAAACACTAAAATAATACAGATGACTCTGATGATATGGACATGAATTGACTTCGTATTACATTGTCACTAGTAAACCAAGGCGCTGTCTGAAACCCAACTTCGACTGCATTTACTCGTTTTAATCTGCTGAATCCCGACAAATTTCTTCATTTAGAAAATGTACGTATTACAGTTGGCTATGCCTTAGCTAATATTCTGCAACTTTTTATATTTATAGCATGACAAACATTATAGTCAAATATCAATGGAAACATAAAAGCTACTAATATATCATTTAAACACTGCAAAATCTCTTTTATCTTAAAGAATAGAAAACATAAAGCAAACAGCACTGTACTTGGCTCAGTAGCAAAATAATTAAGTTTTCTTTTCCAAGAACGGCTTTTGGAGCTCTCTTATAGTAAGATCAGCTAATACCTCTCTTTTTATTGTGATTGTTGCCAGATCTGGAAGGCGGCTTTCTGATATTGTGCTTCGCAGATATGTCTTGACCCGTTTCAAGCAGCTGAAGGCTCTCTCGTCAAGATATCTTGCAGCAATGCTCTCAAATAAATATATTAAACTATGCTTTATTAAAAAACAAGTAGATCTTCATGGTCACATGTAACAGCTTCCCCTTCAAGAAATTCCCAAGGACATCTAACAAACCGAACATTCAATTTTCTTTCTTTTACCGCTTTCATTCTAGCATCCCTTCTTAGCACACACCAACACGCAACTACGACGCCTTTGCAATTACGAAAAGTTCTATACATGTTATATATATCAATGTGTCAATTCTTGTTTCCATTAAATGATAACTTCAAAAAGGTGTATAATTATGACACAACCCCATAATAAAACACCCAAAGTTATGTCGGATATAGCTATATATAGAGAGCAAGGCTAAATGCAACGCAAAATATCATCACACGAATTTCCGACAACAACAGTTTGAAGCTTGGTGTAGGGCGGTTGCCCCTCGCCCCCTCACCCCCCCCTTATCTACGCCACTGTGTCACATTATTCTGAGAATAGTTTTGATCTCCATTGCTGCTCCGCTTAGAAAGGGTCAATACTTTGAGTATTTTTTTCAATTTTCCTTCAATCTTTTCTGTACTGTTGGCTTCTGCTCTTCTAAAAAATTAACATGAGCTTTTGAGGGAATCCCCCCCCCCCTGGAAAAAAATGTGGATAGCACGTCATAAGAAGGTTTCGGTCGAGGGGCAGATCCACCAACAAATTCGTCGCTATGCTCCACGCTTTTTGCCTTTTTTCTGTATTTTAGAAATTTAATGGATCCTGTTATGAAGCAATGCATTGTATCGACTTCCGTAGTCCAGCTATGGAGTGCTTCCTCATCAAACGAACTTGATATTCTGGTGGCTTTTCGGAACAGGCCCGTAGCGTCAGTTGTTGTACATTTCTAGCAAATTCTTCCACATGTCCCCTTTTTCCTCTCTGATGACCGTCCAGATCAAAAACATCTACCTTGCTCCCTTAAGTAGGAAATATTCTCAAAATCTTTACCAGCTTCCCCATAAAGCCTGTTAGGCCCGGCGCACTCTTGGCTATCAACTGAGCTGAGCTTCACTTGTGGCTGTTGGCGTAAGCTGTTTCCTCAAGTGTGCGTTGTCCTGTTCTGAGAATTTGGTCACGCGTGCCATCAGCGTAGTATATTCAACATGTTTAATACTTTTGTGCACGAGTGAACATTCCTCGCAGTGTGCCTGCTTTCTGAGCTATCAGCTGAGCATTCGATGCCAATATGCTTGCAATGCGACCAACATTGTTCATTTTTTCACATCTAATTTTTTTTTGTAAATTTTTCCATATACATTGTTTTTTAATTGCGATAATTATATTTTTAAAAAGTTTTTTGAAAAGGAACTTTGAAAATCGTTTTTGAAATATTGATTTACTTTGAAATCGTTTGACTTTGAAACTCCTTTTTTGACTGGAAAAAAGTTGCTGTCGGCCCGGTGTTATCCCATTAAACCATCATGCTTTACATCGGAGCGAGGCTGTATTCGAACTCGTATAGTTCGAAATTTTAGTAATTCGAACAAACTCTCAGGTCCCTTGAAAATTGCTACTGTTTTGCCAGGCTACCTACTGTCTCATTGTGACAAAGAGACCTCGAAGTTAGGAACGGATTAGTATGTTGAGACTGTTGAATGCCATAATTTACATTTTTCTGTCCTTGTGGGTCGTTAGCCAACCTATCGAAGGTATGCTGAGAGCGTCAAAGTTTCTGGCAGATACAATTTGATCAGCTCTATTTGAAGCCTCTGTAGCTCCGAGATATAGTAGATTTGCTACAGCCCCAAATATAATAATTTATAAAATAATTTGTTTTCAGTTGGCGTATTAGATGAAAGTCTAATAGCTATAAAGAAGCTAATAAAGGCCAACTTTCTGTGAAGAATTAGTATTAAATGAATATATGGTACAATGTTAAAAATATACACTAGGGTATCAAAAGTATTGCACCACCTCGAAGGAGGAGAAATGGCGCATGAATGATCGAAAGCTATGGTTATGCAAATTAATTCTGTTTTAGAGGGCCAATGGCAATTGGTCGAAAGCCAAACAACCAATAATCAAAACTTCAATCTATTTAGAGCATTTATTTGAAAAATAACAGTAGCAAACGTCCTTTAACAGTTTCAAATTTCAATATTTTGATGGGTAGCCGCAAACTTTTGAAACCGCAAAAGGCCTCCTTGAAATGGATCCACATTTTTGGTCAACGTATTCTTGTGGAATTTCGCAATAGGCCTGGAAAATTCTTACAATTAATGATTCTCTGGCTTTTGGACGACCATTTGGATCACAGTTTGTAACATTTTTCATTTGAAGTCAAACTTTTTTAGCGATGTTAAAGATTGGACTTGATTCTGGCTATGCCAAAACTTTAATTTCTTTTGTATGGAAATAAATATTTGTAAAAATGGTTTCCGTTTACTCAGGTAACTTTTTCTTTTGTATTTGTGCAAAACACTCATTATATTTTCTGTGGACGGATTTTGAGCTGCAAAATCTTGCGCAGTGTTGGGTTCATGCCTTTTACTGCCCCTTGGTGCTGTACGTAGTGAAATAAAACCGACAAATTCTTTCCCCTTTAACATCAAATTTATTTTGGTCGCCAACTTCTCGGTTTCTTTACTACTGTAACATTCTCGAGAAATCTTTTTTGATTTACCGCAGCTGTTGTGTAGCTGCATTTAACTTGGTCAACATTTTTTTTTAAATTAAAGACCACTTCCCCGTAAATGTTTTATAGCGACTCGCCTCTCATTTGACAATTTTGTTTCCTCAGGCATGGGCTACATTTTTACAGATAAAAATATTTTTGCGTAATTTATACATTTTTAACTAAGTTTTCTATGGCGTCAGCAAGATTTGCAAACTTTTCAAGCCAAAGTTTGCTCTAAAATGCGCTTATTTCACCCAATTAATGCATTCAAATGTTTTGCATTGTCAAAAAGGCGACAAAAAGTGCCGCCATTTTGAGCAGGGTGGTGCAATACTTTTGATACCCTAGTGTATTTAAGGTATGATATTCGAAATCAAACCTAACCCAGCAATAAATATTTTACATAATCTACAGTCCCATTCTACAGGGTGTGCTGTTAATTTTTTTTTAATGTTGCTTATGATTGGGACCCCTGATACTGCGAGTTAGTGTTTGCCACAGCTTTTGACCTAAATATCTCACAGTTTCTATACCATAAGAAGTTGCCCTGGCCTTTGGAATGCCAAGACTATTTTTATTTCGCATAATGTACATTTGTTGCTTGAAAAATCTCACTCCTGAAAGTAGGGTTAAGGTCATGTTTTTTGTTCTGTATATTTCTATCATCAAGTACGGTAGGTTGCGTTGGTGAATGGATACTGTATTATCCAATGTCAGCAATATTTCATAGTCGGCATGACTGTCTCTATAAGCAATTCTGAGTGCTCTTTCGTGGATTTCATTCACTTTCGCTTTCAGATATCTGTAATAAAACATCAAAATAAGGGGGCAGTAGCTAAACTGAGCTTTATGAAACTGTTCATCAGGAGACCACTTTATCAGAACCCACAAATGACGATACTCTAGCAAAGGCATGCAGTTTTTGGCTGGCTCTTTTGCGTGAGTTTGAGACGTGACTTTTGAAATTAAGATTTTTATCTATTCACCCTTTTCAATTTTTCTTAAGAGCTTTCTTCAACAATGGCCTTTCCGACTTAGATCTTAATGTCATCTTAGATGGTCCCTTCATTCAATTTAATAAATTTGTCTGGAAACCACTTTGATAAAACAAGAGCATCAGTTTCTAGCCGTTCTTAAACTTTATCTTATGACAGTTGGCTGAAAAAGTCGTTGTATCATCAGGAAAGTTGCATACTGCAGTATCAGTTACCATTAAGAAATAAATCATTAATGTTTAATTTTAATAGAAGAAGACCAAGGACTGATCCTTGTGGTACACCTGCGAAGTAATTATAAATCATCAGTCGAGTATCTTTACAAGTAACCATGGGCTTTTAATTAGGCAATTAATAGCTCATGGTCTATGCAATCAAACGCTTTTGAGAGATCCACCAGGAAGGCACCAACCACCCCTTTTTTATCTAGGGAATTCTTACAAATATCCATTTGTAACGGTTAAGGCCCATTTCCACTTCGTTCGGATTTCGGATTTCGGATTTCGCATCCGATCTCCGATTTCCGAACGACGAACGTTTTCCAATTTCAATCCACACTTCCACAACGTTCGAACGAATCTTTTGTAAAGGAGTAAAAAAATTGACAATTTTGGCGCGCTTTTCAATTGTTGTTTATCGAAATCGAAAATGGCTGCTTTTAATCGACGAAGATTGTTGATTTTGATGCTGATGAGAAGACGACAGCTGAGAAGAAAAGAAAAATACCGTAAGAGGTTTTGGGTACGACCAATCCCTCAACAGAGAAAACAACAAGGAGAGTATTTCAACTTGGTGAGAGAAATGCAATTGGCAGATCACGAGAGCTTTTTTAAATATTTCCATATGTCTCCACACTTCTTTGAGAATTTGCTGCGTTTGGTTGCTCCTATGATCTTGAAGTCTGATCAAAAGAGAGAACCTATTAGCCCTGCTGAATAACTTGCAGTTACCCAATGGTATTTAGCTACGGGAGATTCCTATCAAACAATTGCTTTCATTGGACTACCCGTGTTCCAAACGATTTCATTTTCGTGCACTTGCTCAATTAACGCACCAACTAAATCGCTATTCCAATCAGTTTTTGAAGACGCCATCTTTGAATCTGTGTGCACAGAAGTGGTGGTCGTCTAGAAATGCAGTGTTCTGATTGGCTAGCGATATCCGGGACCTTTCTGTTCGCAATGCGAATTCGGATGAAAAATAAAACTTCCGAACGCGTCAAATTCGGGTGCGAACGCTCGGATGTGATTTGCAAACGTTCGGATGCGAACTGCAGACAGTGAGTTCGCATCCGAAATCCGAAATCCGAACAAAGTGGAAATGGGCCTTTAGGGCTCTTCTTAAGACGGCAAAGAACCAGTTAATAACCAAGCTCGTTGGTGGAGCAATGGGCTAGGCCCAAGGGCCTAAGCCCTGAACAAGTAACGCACCAAAGATACTCCTTCTTTGATCTTAACTCTAATGATTCAACAGAAAGACTATCTTATATCGTGATCAACACATACTAATAACATAAACGGAAGCTAATTAACAGGACAATACGAGCGTCACACTACAAGTTGAAAGACAAACACATTGCCATAAAAAGGCGTTCACTAACACAACATGACTTAACAGAACTTTAACACCCAACAGGAACATTAATAAATTGAATAAATATAAAATCCAAACCAATATAAATTAATCTCAACAGCGCATGCTGTGTGTAGAAACCTTTCTGAAAACCACAAGTAGGGAGCTAAGAACCTATCCGCGAAGTCAACCATCTGAGCATAAAAAGCCGCTCACAGACCTTTGATGAAGTGGACAGAACTGTGATAGGTCGTTAGTTTCGTTTTTCTGTAGTTTTATTACTTTTGAATAGCGAAGTTATGTTTTCTGATTTAAGGTCTTCAGGAAACGTTTTCTGAAATAATGAATTATTGAAAATTTTCGTCAGTAAGGTACCAAAATGTCTTCGTTTTCTTTTAGTATCCGCAGAGGAATACTTTCAATTGTATTTATTGGATTTAGTCTCGACCCGGCGGGTTCACTTCTATAAGAATCTATATACCATGTGAGTTCCAAAAATGGATTTCTACCCCCTTATCTCTGACATAACTGGCATCGCAACACACCCTAATCTCTGAACATTTGGGTATGTTACACCTCTTTTCTCTGACCCAAAAAATTTTAAATTAAAGCAGCTCCATCAACTTTGACGATAGATTTGATAAAACGTAAAATGTAGATTGCCTCAATAACTGACTCCAATAATAAGAAAAATATAATTATAAGAATTAAACAATGTTGATTTTTGTGCTGCAAAAAACCTATCTTCAGTTTTGATGCTAATGTGGACCCAATATGAAACTCATATTAAAGACATGTCAAGGTCATGTCAGAACTGTGTCATGGCATGCTAGGGTAAGAAAAAGATGAAAAAATCTGAGCCAAAAATCTTAATCAATGAAGATTAGTGCTTAGAATAGCAAAAAGTACAAACAATAGTCGCCTGTTAAAAAATCAATGTTTATCAACAAGTCAAGCTAAAAACCTGGCACAATTAAAGGTTGTGGAAGTTGTTCTGCAGAGTTTCCCATACTCATACACAAGATAGTACACTGTTTCTGCACATTTGCACACATGCACATATTTCTATTTGTATTTGCATACACAAGAACTTGTGGAGACCTTCCATACTCTGCAGATTGAACTTTGCAGGTGCTACTTAACCTGACTCAATTTTAAACTTCAAGTAAGCAACTTTCAAGTAGCTATTATTTTCATACATCCACTATAAAAGACAATCAACAACATTTCATCTCAGTTTAGCTTAAAGTTTACATGTCGACATTCTCTCAAAAGTCATTCCCACCCTTACAGTTTAAAATGCATTCATTGTGTTGTGACATGAACAGCTTTGAGCATCTTTTGCGAACAAATTGAAACAACTTGCAATTAAATTAATGTTCATCTAACACAAAATACGATTCAAAACCGAATGAAATCAATATAAATATTCTTTCCTGTTGCTACAGGACCTTTTAACTAACTATTTACAAAATATGCTTACTACAGCAAATTTGTAGTATTGTTGTAGTATTTTGTAAGCCGGAGGTTTTATTCGTTAGAAACATATAAATCGAAGAGTAATCTTTTGGTGGTACAACACTTTTAAATGGCTTTGAAAAAAGCAAACATTTAGTAAACTAAAGCTTTTCGTCTGACACTCTTCAGAGTTTAAAACGTCAGAACATAGATCGAAAACTCTACGCTAGGAAGTATATATACCCAGTTGTGGATCGAAAAAGGCCAATCAGAAACACGAGCACATGACTGTATAGGTTGACCAATCCGTGCAGCTTGCCTATTGAGAATTTTACCAATGGAGTCCTAAGGTGAAAACGAACTCCTTTTGTCTACACAGTAGTGGTTTTTTCCTGCTTATGTAGATAGATTCCAAAACTGCTATAGATTCCAAAAATAGGTTCCAAAATCGAAGAGTAATTTTCAGCAGATTTATAACAAGTGAGACTTTTTCTTAAATTTTTTAATTCATGGCTATCCCTGAAATTGCTAATTTCACAATGTTTCTCTTTCGAATTTTAAGTGCATATGTCGCATTAGCAGTTGGCTAATAAAACAAAAGCATTTGGAGTGGAATTACATTGTTTCGTGACTTTTCATTTCTTCTTAATTAATTTTTACTGCCGTAAAAATTCACCCTCGATTGCATGCTTTGTACTAAACAAAAGAGATAACTGTATTGCATTAGCCAATCATGCTCACGACACATGCCCTTTAAGTCTCCAACAATGACGAAGTTTCTGTATCGAAAAGTAAGTTAGTCATGCACTTTGTGTATCTCTGCAAAGAAAGTTTTTCGCGTTGATATAATGTTCACATAATTAGTATCCCGTATGTACATTAAGTCCCGTATGTAATTCACCCATGTAATCTCGTACACGCGTGTTTTGTTATGGAGTTCTTATGTATGGAGTTCATATACAGTTGGTATTTTAGTAGTTATATAATCATGGACATTTCATTATGATCAGCTCCTAAAACATTATAATTGGGACGGTAGGTACTGATAAAGGCCCATTTTTCTTGCCAACACTGATTTTTTTCAATACACATTCAATTGAATTGGCGATGTTCGCCTATTCAATTTCATTCGATGGAACTTTATCTTTGATATTTACCAGAATCCCACCACCGTTGCATTTCTATCATTACGGAAGTGTTTTCTGAAACCATCAGTTAAAAACATCAAACACAGCAGCAGTATTAAAGATAAGGCTGAACAATGCTTCTATAAAGCATTTTTCACAGTATTACTATGAAGATAGGTTTCAGAATATTTTAGAAAACCTGTTGCGCACAAAAACAGAGCACAAACCAAAGTTGTAGACATTCTTGAGAAAATTGAATGGAGCAAAGGTCAATGGGCTGGACACCTTGCTCGAATGAAAACCAACAAATGGGCTAGAAAAAAACAACTGAATGGACGCCGATGGATAGAAAAAGAATAGACAGGTCCCAAACGAGAAAAATCGGAAAAATTGTCCAGTCAAAGTTCTGAAAACGGTTTTAGGGCCGCTAGACATTGCAGAACCAAATTTCACTTGGGAACTTTTGATTTTATTCCTTATTTTCAAAATGGCGGCTCAGTTGCAGAATGGCGGACTTTTAACATAAATTTAAGAATTAAATAGGCATATTCTTACATCAAACGCAAGTTTTTGATATCTTCAAGCAGATAACTATATCTTTTTGTAAATATTCCGTAGAAATTATCTTTTGCCGTTTCCCTTCAGAATGGCGGCATAAATTCAATATGGCGGGTATTCAGAAATTACCATTTTGATCTTGCACTTATCCTTTTTTCCAACTATCTGTGAATGATGTCATCCTTGCATGCGATAACGATCTGTAGACAAGGCAATAGAGGGTCGTCACTATCATCGTAGTGTAGACTCCACAAGCAATAATTTGAAGCACTCTTGCATTTCAGTATCAAGCAGCTAGCAAGTTTGCACGTTCTTGATAATCATTTGAAGCAATCAATTGCAGATTTACGGGTAAATCAGTCTCCAGTAACGCTTACATCAGTCTTGGCACAACCTGCATTTCAGCTCCTCTTCGAGAGTGCATTATCAAATCATAACGAAACGCAAGCGAAGATGATTGTGCAGTATCTAAAAGATGTTTCGGCAATACTATGTCTGATAAGTTCAGTAAGGGAAAATACAATTGAGCGGCATCTTGCAGCCGAGAGGGCATTGATACCCAAGTGTTTTGCATTTGGCCATCCGAATTATTCGCGGTATCTTTCATTCCAGCATGTCAACCTTCTAGACATCAAGAGGAACCATGCAACAATTTGGCAAGACCTGTTGGAAAACGAATATGGCGGATCGGTCTCTGGCGAGTCATTTTCTACCATGCATGGCGATTTAATTACAGAGACAACAATAAACAGAGAGGTAACAGCCAGAGGAGGCCCAATGCAAGGAGGCCTCAGCACAGATATAACTGCTGTAGACACCTTCATGAAAACAAGTCACTTTATAGCAAACTTACGGATGAAGCTGAAAGAGAGGTTGAGAGTATTTACAACGTCGTCACACAAGGAAACAAGTGTAGGCGCTCGAAAGAAGCACGAAATAATGATACAAAGCCTCATCAACAAATTGGACAGCTACTTTGACCATTTTTTGGCTGGTCCCGCTCGACATTTTAAAACTGGCTGCCAAATTGATGAAGCAGTTATAACAGGTCTTTTGTTGTCAACCCAAATGGGAAATGAAATGTTTAAAGAATTTTTTCAAAAAAGGCTGAAAGACGCTAATGACAGGGTCAGCATTTTCGAAAGAGTTTGTAACCCCAAACTGAAAACAGGTCTGGAAAAAGTGAAGATAGTGCCAAAGATGATAAGCAGCTTGAAGGAAGATCGGCAAGCCTTTGGTGCAATGATAGGCAAAAATAAGTTCACAGAGGAATTGCTTTCATATCCACTCACCAGTGTTCCCTAAGCTCTAGCATCGCAATATGGTGATCTTAGACAAGGCTCAAAAGCTGCACTAAGAAATCATCTAATTGAAGAAGCAAATGCTTCGACGACACAACCAGAAACGGGGGCATTTTGAATCGTGGATGGCATGGCTGTTGTAAGGACGATTCTAGGTAAAAATACATGGGGTGAGTACGCAACAGCATTCTACAGTTTTTGCACACCAAGTAGAGACTCGTCTCCTTTAAGGTTAGGCATTATCTTTGATTGCTACAAAGAAAGCATCATAAAACAGCTAACACAGTTGCGCCGTGGAATGCTAGGAAGACGGACCTTCATAACAAGCCCCCAGCAAAATATGCCCAGGCAGAGTGAATGGAACTTTTTTCTACACAACCCCGAAAATAAAACTGAGCTGATCCACTTTCTCGTCACATTTCTTAAAGAGAACCGGTCACGTCTCATCAGAATACCAACAATTATTACAGAAAATGAGAATTCATGGCTTCTAACAACCACAAGCATCACCGAATTAGAGGACTGTAATCATTTCGAAGCTGACACCCGTCAAATCTATGTTGCTACCCAAGTCGACGATATGCCCGTCATTATTAGCGCAACAGACACCGACATCCTGGTTTTGATGGTGCATATCTATTCATGGAGAGATATTGATCGACCATGGCAAATGAAAATCGACCATCAAAATTTCGTCAACGTTGCCGCAATTGCTGATCACATCGGTTCGGAAGCATGCAATATCTTACCAGCTTTTCACAGTATAACTGGATGTGACACGACATCATTTCAATTTAGAGTTGGTAAAGTTGCCCCATGGAAAAAGCTGATGAAAATGCGTTTATATGACCTTCTTTTGACATTTGGCTGCAGATTTCTGACGGATGATAGCCTGCTAGCAGCCAAAGAATTCTTTCGAAGTATCATGTGTAATGGAGAAATAAAAGAAAGCCACCTAGATACAAGAGTAAGAATGTACCAAAAGCAAAAATTGTAGTCTAGTGAGGGAATAATTCCGGATGAAAACAGTGCCATGCAACACCTTTAAGCGAAGTTGGCTGCAATGCTATGTTTGGTGTCATTATACTGAGAGTCAAATTGATTTCCCTACCATTGACGAAACTTTTGGTTGGAGTCAGAATGTCGGTTTCATTAAGCCATTGTGGTATTCGTGCAGCCAGTTTCCACCAGATATGACAGACATTAACGAAGAGGCAGGAGTTTATGGTAAGCAACTAAGCAGTTAATATTAAAAGTTGATTAGCAATTTTTCTTTTCTGAATCTTAGCAGTTCTGCATTGTCGAAATTTATCTACTAGTTGTTTCCAGAATAGCTCTACCAACCTGATTCCAATTTCTTATCGTTGGTTGGTCTTCCTGCTTTACTTCATGAGACTGATTTTTTTAGACCCAGGAGTGCACTTAGATGGAGAGATTTGTTTGCGCGATGAACAGGAACCCCCAGAAAAACGAATCAGAACAAAAGAGGCAGAAGAACGGAATGTGGAAGTCGAGAGTCTGTTTACGACTTTGACTTCAGAAGTTGAATTTGATGAAACAGGAGAAAAAGATGAAGAACAAGAGGAAGAAGGAGAGGAAGAAGATAATTATGAAGATGACTGGGATTCAGACAGCAGTTTTGGGGACCTTCACTAACAATACTGCTTTGCACAGAAAAACATTTGTTTTGTTGGCAGAGGGACCATATCATTAGTTAGAATAGTTCTTGTGGCAGAATGCACCATTTTTCAAATCTACCATTATGTGTTTCATCTGGTATCGACTATAGCGACTTAAAGCACATCAGAACATTTTCGTATTCAAATGCTTGGTAAAAAAGGATATGTGCAAGCAAAATTCTGAATACCCGCCATATTGAATTTATGCCGCCATTATGAAGGGAAATGGTAAAAGATAATTACTACGGAATATTTACAAAAAGATATAGTTATCTGCTTGAAGATATCAAAAACTTGCGTTTGATGTAAGAATATGCCTATTTGTAGAGGCCATCTGCCAGCAGTGGAATGACGGGCTGAGATGATGATGATGATGATGATGATGATGATGATGATGATGATGATGATGATGATGATGATGATGATGATGATGATGATGATGATGATGATGATGATGATGATGATGATGATATGATGATGATGATGATGATGATGATGATGATGATGATGATGATGATGATGATGATGATGATGATGATGATGATGATGATGATGATGATGATGATGTTGATAATGATGACGATAATGATAATGATGATGATCATGATGACCATTTCCCAAAATTCACGTTCCTTGGTTCCTTTTTCACCCTTGGGATTCCTTGGTTCCTATAAGTTTCAGGCAGAAACTCTGTCAGTTTGTTGGGGGAGAGTAAGAGTACGATGGCAGTGAGAGCAAGAGGAGCGAAAGCGAAGTGTTGGACATTTGTCTACAAGTGTTTTCCAGATGATGTTATGGAGCGCTTGGAACAGCGAAGCGAAGACTTCGAGTATCTTATAGCGTCGAAGGTGAACAACGAAGGAGAAGCACAATCCCTCCGTGGATATATCATTTTCAAATGTCAAAAAAGAATGAACAGCGTTGAAACAATACTCAATATTGAGGGGAGACCAGAGCGACTGGAAATAGAAATAGCTAGAGGCTCGTCGAGGAAGCACAAGGCTCAGTGCAAGTGTGGGCAAGGATTCTTTGAAATTGGAGAGAACAAATTCAAAGAAAGAGAGAAAAGTCAATTGGAAATGATGAGAGAAAGACGTATGCAAGAAGCCACCGAAGATGCCATGCTGGAAGAATTTGGGGACACCTGGATACATAGTCAGTCCTCAGTAGACAAAAGCATCAAGCGGCAGCAAAATGAGGAATCTAAGGAAAGGATTTTGGACAAGTTTCAAAATGCACTTCTACGACCATGGCAAGAAGAGGTTTTGCGTCTGCTTCGCTGCCAGGGGCCACGTAGAATAACGTTCGTTGTTGACGAAACAGGAAATACCGGCAAAACCTTTCTTGCAAAGTACATTCTGGCAACAAAAAGTTCTTTGTATTTCACCTCTACAACATTGAAAGACACTGCTTATGCCTGGAACGGAGAGCGATACATCGTGTTTGATGTCAGCAGGGAAAAATCGGCAAAGATAAACTATTCAACATTAGAGACTATTAAAAATGGCATTGTCTTTAGTAGCAAATATAAGTCGTCAACTAAAATTTTCCCTATTCCAATTATTGTATGTATGATGAACACTAGACCCTACGCTAAAATGATGTCCAATGATAGGTATCACATTGTCGTCTTAGATAAGTCCCCTGACCCCCTTGAACACCACATTTCATTTAAAATTGAAGACTTTAGGTATGCCCAGGAGCGTGTATCTGAATAAAAAACTTTGAAGTAAAATTGTGAATTTTTGTCGTTCTCTCCTTTAAAAGAATCATAAACGCCAGTGGAATGCTTACACGCCAGTAGCTTCAATTCTTAAAGCAAATATTACAATGCAGAGACTAGCCCGAGGAAGATTTGTAACCAGATAATATATTCAACCTTTTTAATTGCTTCAGTGGATAGGTTTCAGACAAAGGTTCGTCTTCCAGCCTTGAAATGAAACGGTCTTATAACCTCATTGTCATTTCATTGATAGATACAAAACCTTTCTTTTGGCTGGGCTTGCATTCATAAGTTTGCAAGGATATCCAAGGCTTTTGGCCTCGTTCCCATGTTGATGGGCCGGTGTTCTCGATATCGTTGTAACAACTGTTAATATAGAATGTACAGATATCATTGGGCTGGGCTTCCATCCATAAGTTTGCAAGGAAATCCAAGGCTTCTGACCTCGTTCTCATGTTGATGGGCCGGTGTTCTCGATATCGTTGTAACAACTGTTAATATAGAATGTAGATATATCATTGGGCTGGGCTTCTATCCATAAGTTTGCAAGGAAATCCAAGGCTTCTGACCTCGTTCCCATGTTGATGGGCTGGTGGTCTCGATATCGTTGTAACAACTGTTAATATAGAATGTACATATATCATTGGGCTGGGCTTCTATCCATAAGTTTGCAAGGAAATCCAAGGCTTCTGACCTCGTTCCCATGTTGATGGGCTGGTGGTCTCGATATCGTTGTAACAACTGTTAATATAGAATGTACATATATCATTGGGCTGGGCTTCCATCCATAAGTTTGCAAGGAAATCCAAGGCTTCTGACCTCGTTCCCATCTTGATGGGCTGGTGGTCTCGATGTCATTATCAAAGGCCACTGCCTTGTCAAACTTTATAAGGAAAAGCCCAGCCCAACATTTTATAATGTATAGTATAGCACACCCATCCGAGATTAGAAGCCAACATCATTGCGAGGACGGAAGACCACTCACTGCCTTGTTAAACTTTATAGGAAAAAGCCCAGCCCAACATTTTATAATGTATAGTATGGCACACCCATTCGAGATTAGAAGCCAACATCATTGCGAGGACGGAAGACCACTCACTGCCTTGTTAAACTTTATAGGAAAAAGCCCAGCCCAACATTTTATAATGTATAGTATAGCACATCCATCCGAGATTAGAAGCCAACATCATTGCGAGGACGGAAGACCACTCATTGCCTTGTCAAACTTTATAGGAAAAAGCCCAGCCCAACATTTTATAATGTATAGTATGGCACACCCATCCGAGATTAGAAGCCAACATCATTACGAGGACGGAAGACCACTCATTGCCTTGTTAAACTTTATAGGAAAAAGCCCAGCCCAACATTTTATAATGTATAGTATGGCACACCCATCCGAGATTAGAAGCCAACATCATTACGAGGACGGAAGACCACTCATTGCCTTGTTAAACTTTATAAGAAAAAGCCCAGCCCAACATTTTATAATGTATAGTATGGCACACCCATCCGAGATTACAAGCAAAGATTACTACGAGATTATAAGGCCAGAACGTCTACAAAACTGTAGGAATAAGAGCTAGTCAAAAATCAACTTATATCATTGTTAGGCGTCTGGCACATGCGTATATACGAATCGAACAGAAAAACAACTTTGTAAAAGAAATATTCAAACATTCTTCTCATCATGTATTATGATTCCTAAACGATTTCTACGACATAACTTTTCCACACAGCTTTTCATACATACAACGAAATTGATTACTTCTAACGTGTCTTAACAAAGAGTTACGTGCTCTTCCCTCTGCGAAGCACACGCTCGGGTCCGAAAGTATTTTGCCCCATTTGCCATAACCATGTTTGTTTATTCCCTTTATCAAATTCAAGTCCTCCTTCTCAGTGAATGGTGTTATACGCTTTCGAATTGACGTCATCTGGCAGTCGCTGTCTGTCTTTGCTACAGGTTTGGTATTGCTCTGTGTAATGAAAATGTCCGAGTCCGACTCAGAGTCTTCTGCACCCGTCGAAACATTGACGAGTTTTTTCAAAGAGCTGTCTAGTTGTTCTCCAGTTTCTCCCCTCAGCTTCTTAATGCAGTGATTCCCCTTTTCGGCAACGACTCTCGAACGCATTTTGCGATAATGAATCCTTGCAACATTTGAAGTATGTTTTTGATCTTGCGAGATCAGCTCTTGTTCTTCAAGGGATAGAACATCAGCACTCTCTGTTTCGATACGTGTTGGGTGCACATACTTGCCAATAGCTTCATAGACAAGCAAACACATAGCTTGACTCAGCTTCGTAAATTGGGTTCCATTGCGCGTAAGTAACAGATATTCGCATTTTGGAAGAAACCTCGGCCTAACGTGTCTCACATAGTCGTCCAAAACATGCATGCAGACGTCATCTATGACCATGGAATCAAAGCCATACTTGTCAGCTATTTTGAATTTCTTCTGGTCGACGTATCCGCCATTTTTTGCTGCACTACGTAGCATGCCAATTGTCAGGAATTGGTTTGTCATTGGCCGAGAACCCTTGACACGTAAAAAGAGAAATGTCGTTATAAATCTCGTTGAAAAAGTTAGATCAGACGCTGAAACTTCTGCTGAATGCTCTCGACATTTGGCCACTATTTTCTTGTATCGTCCCATGTGAAACGGTATGACCTTTTGTAAGTCTTTTAGTGATGCCCAATGTCCTTTTCTCTCCAAGGTATCAACATCCAATTCTACAGTCCACTGTACACGCATCTTACGAGCAATACATCTTCTGGCGCGCTTCAAAAATACTTCTGCAACACTAAAATTTGATAAGATTGAAGCTGACACTCCTTTAAACTTTCTATACTCCATTGTTTCCAACAAAGCATTGATGTAACTAACGCTCCCAGCAAATCCAATAGATTTCTCATCCTCCAAATGTTGTAAAAAAGCTGACAAGCATGCCATTGAAGCCAAATAGTAGTCAATTTTAGGCCCCTCTATCCCTTCGAGCATAAGATCGTCCTGAGAGTGCTGAATAAACTTTTGGACACGAGAGCAAATCTGATTTGCGTGTGCCTTCGTGCGAGCACCACCGGTAGAGCTGCACATCCATTTGGCAAATGTTTCACTGAAAATGACGTCATCTGGAATGATATTCGAACTACCATCCTTTGACTCGTTGGTCTTCTCGTCACATGTGTTTTGTGGCGCAACTTTATTATCCATAATATCTTTCGGGTATTCGTCAAAATAGAAGAACCAAGGATGCGAATTTGTAATGTGCTTTCTGCAACCTCTTTGACTGCGGAAGCCTTCATGCTCGCAATCACCAATAGGGCACTGAAATATTCCGTGCACATTAGCTATTAACATCAGCCTTTTCTTCAACTTTGCAGCTCCTGGGACGTCTTTCCAACGTACTACCATCGAAGACATCTTCTAGTTTTGTGGCCAAGCTGAAAACTTGCAGCGCTATATATAGGTTGAAACTTCTCAAGAGACATGTGAATTTCGTTTTGCTGTTTTACGGAGAAACGTGACT
>NW_027019640.1:112092-127722 GCF_013076305.1 Rhopilema esculentum
CAAAGAATGAATTAGTTTTCAGCAATAAGAGCAAATTTGATCAAGTTTTTTTCTAGTAAATTAGCTAGGGAGCTACCAATAAAGTGTGTTCTTTAAATTTAGAACACGCCACTCCCAGATGATATAACATGGAAGGTGCAAGTAACTTAGAGTGTAAAAATGAACTGTTTTAATAACATCAGGTCTCAGACTGACCTGAAAATTAACTACAATTTAACAACAGCATAAGGTTTGACAACAGGTTTGAAAAAAGGGCTACTGGATAGCGGAAAAGGCTTTAGTGAAGAGGCTGAATGTAGTCATGACAACAGAACATAACAGAAAGATAGGTGATGATGATGATGATGATGATGATGATGATGATGATGATGATGATGTTGATGATGATGATGATGATGATGATGATGATGATGATGATGATGATGATGATGATGATGATGATGATGATGATGATGATGATGATGATGATGATGATGATGATGATGATGATGATAATGATGATGATGATGATGATGATGATGATGATGATGATGATGATGATGATGATGATGATGATGATGATGATGATGATGAAGATGATGGTGATGATGATGATGATGAGGATGATGATGATGATGAAGATGATGATGATGATGATGATGATGATGATGAGGATGAGGATGATGATGATGATGATGATGATGATGATGATGATGATGATGATAATGATGATGATGATGATTATGATTATGATGATGATGATGATGATGATAATGGTGGTGATGATGATGATGATGATTATGATGATGATGATGTGCATGACCATATAGTTTAACTTTTAACTTAATTTTATCTCGCATTACGAAAGTAAAATACTACAAAATCTTTTTTTGCTAGTAGTGGAATATCTACTGAAATGCTACGTTGTGCTTTTGTCGCGTTTTTGGCGGTTCTGGTTGTATGTTCATTTTGCAACAAGGACTTCAAGTCGTTAGGCCGCCATAGCTGGCGTTGCAAGGAAAAAGTTGGATCAACAGCTAGTGGAAGAGATTCAAACAGGAAAAGCATAAATTCAACAAGCGAAGTGTTTCTACCCGTTTCCGAGACCCATTCGACAACAAGTAATTGCTCACATGTTCAATGTTGTTGTGGAAAAGTTTGTAACGGTCTTCGAGGTTTGAAAATGCACCAGCGCAGCTGCAGAGCGATCAAAGGCCTTGAGGGTGAAACGTTTGAAACCGTTCAAAGCGAAATTGATAATAGCTATGATGGTGGATCGAACGCAGCTGAACAGTTGGATCGCTTTGATTATTCAAATGTGCCTGAAATTAAACCCGGAATTAAGCTACCAAAAAAAGATGAACAATGGAAAACTGCCAACACCTACTTCGCTGCAACATTGCCTTTAACAGAAATCAACCCATCTAACGTCAACGTTTCCATAAAAACAATGAACTCAGTCATCTATGATTATTTTCAGATCAATTATGGAGTATCAGACGACGTGATTAATACAAATTTAATTGAAAAATACAAACACAAGACAAAAAGTTCACTCAAGTCTTGCCTGAAATGTCTCAAAGAATCACAAGCTCCTCTCTGTGAAATTCGCTATGTATCTCGGCTTTTGCGTTCCAAGGTGGTACCAAACAGCGATACAAACAACTGCAATCATGATGCTGAAATCCAGAAGAACTTTTGGGGATATGTTAAGAAAACTCTTAAAAAGGACAAATCGATTTTACCTTCCTTCAACGTATTTGTGTGTACCGACTTCTTCCGCACTTTTTTTTGTAAACTCAATCCCACAAAATCTTTCAAAGTTCCAGACTGGATCCCATCTCTATCTCTCCCTTCAGTTCCATACAATCTAGATCCTCCTTCTTACCATCAAATCACGAAAGTTGTTCGTCGAATGAAGTCGTCTGGTTCGCCTTGTCCGCTTGACAAGCTATCAATAATACCTTTTAAAAGATGTCCATACCTCCGTACATACATGACTGAGCTAATTCGAATAATTTGGAGTTCGGGTGATATACCTGAGGAGTGGAAACTGGCCTGCACAGTGCTAATCCATAAACGGGGCGATGCATCTAATCCTGAAAACTTCCGCCCTATCACCCTTGAAACCATTCCACTGAAAATATTCACATCTTGCCTACGCGATTCGATGTTTGCATTTCTCTCCGCAAACATGTACATTGAACACAGAATTCAAAAAGGGTTTCTTCCAAGATTGTCTGGAACATTCGAACATACTGCACACATGGCTTCTATCATTAATAAAGCTCGAATCAAACAGCGAGCTGTCGTCATCACATTACTAGACCTAAAGAATGCTTTCGGTGAAGTCCATCACAATCTGATCCCAGCAGTTCTTCGCTATCACCACATCCCTGAGCACATTCAAAACATTATCTGCAGCCTTTACGCTAATTTTAAAACATCTATCATAACCGATACATTTCGTACCCCTTTTATACCGGTAGGCCGCGGTGTCCTTCAGGGTGATTGCCTTAGCCCATTAACCTTCAACCTTTGCTTTAATACTTTCATTCATTACATCTCAGATAATAAATTCAACCAGTTCGGCTTCTATACAAACTCCTTAAACCCTGTCCATTGGTTTCAGTTCGCTGACGATGCGGCAGTGGTTACTGGTCAAGAAAACGAAAATCAAATTCTCTTAAACCACTTCTCTAGATGGTGCTCTTGGGCAAACATGCATATTCGGGTTGACAAGTGCTCAACATTTGGAATTAAAAAATCATCTACTTCATCTGTTCAGTTTCTACCCAAACTTATTGTCAATAAAAACATAGTTCCCACTGTTGAAAAAGACAAATCTTTTAAATATCTTGGTAGATACTTCAACTTTTCTATGGATAATAGTGATCATATGTCAGAACTATTGGAAACTGTCAACTCGTTAATGTCGAGTATCGACAAATTGTCGTGTCATCCAAAGAACAAAATTCTGTTATACCACCGATATGTGCTATCCAAAATTTCCTGGAACCTGACCATCGCTGATTTAAGCAAGACATGGGTGACAGAGAATCTAGACAATGTTGTTTCAAGCTTTGTTAGACAATGGCTAGAGCTGCCAATAAGTGCTTCACTAAGTAGCCTCGTCATTCCAAAATCGAAGTTTGGCATCAATCTCATTCTTCCATCTACCAAGTTCTTACAATGCCAAACAGTTATCCGCAACTCTTTAAGACTGTCCCCAAACCAAGAGATTCGCTCTTTATGGAAAGACTCTAGCACTGGTACAAACATACAATATGACGTTTATCGCAACACCAAACAAGTTCTCAAATCCATCCAAAGTGAACACGAAAACCGCATTGAAAACGTTCTTACATCTCAAGGATTTATTATCTCGTGCATCTTAAAATTTGCTTCTAAGGGAACTAATCAACTTTGGTCTAGTGTCCAGCAAAAGTTACCAAAAAACATTTACAACTTTACCATCAAATACCTAAACAACACTCTTGCCACTAGAAAAAACCTCTGCAAATGGTCAATTACTCAGTCATCTGCCTGCTCTTTCTGTCTCCAATCAGAATCATTACAGCACATAGTCTCTAGCTGCAAGAATTATCTTGAACATGGTAGGTATACCTGGAGACATGATTCTGTACTTCTATATTTGGCTAAAATCCTTTCAACACCTAGAAACAGCTCACTTTACGCCGACCTGCCTTCATTTCTATCACCTTCTTTAATCACAGGCGACTCCTATCGACCAGATCTTGTCTTCGTAACTGAAGATCGAATCCTTTACATGCTAGAGCTTACTGTTGGGTTCGAAAGCAACATCGAAGAAAACAGTACACGAAAAGCTAGGAAATATAGCGACCTTATCAAGGAACTGAGCCCTGCCTATAAACGTGTTACCTTTGTTAACCTTTCTATGAGTGCCCTTGGCATTCTGGGAACCTCATCTACCTCTCTCTCTGACATGCTACACCAACTTAATTTTGACTCAAATCAAACTAAATCCATCTTGATGAAACTTATGAACATTTCTATCCGCTGCACCTACTATATCTTCTATCGTCGAAACAAACCATGGCTAAGCCCCGAAATAATTGACTTTTAAATATTGTAATGCAGATAAGCCAATTATATGATGCCTGTAAAAGCGAGTCGTATAATTGTAAATTTAAAATGTATTCAATGAAAATGAGATGTTTAAAAAAAAAATGATCCTTCACGTTGTTGCTGGCTGCAAATCATACCTGGAACAAGGCCGATACACCTGGCGTCATAACTCTATCTTAAACTTTCTAGCTACGTCTCTTAAAGTTGTTAATGAATCTACCATCTACGCTGATATACCTGGCTCTCTTTCACCATGAATCATAACTGGAGAAAACCTTCGCCCAGATCTTCTCTTGAGGACTAACAACAATTACCTGTACATATTAGAGTTTACTGTTGGTTTTGAATCCAATCTTGACACAAATGCAACAAGAAAACACAGCAAGTATGCTCCTCTCCTATCTGACTTACAGCGAAAGTTCAAATGTGTCTCTTTTGTGAATGTTTCTATGAGCTCTCTTGGCATCTTTGGCAATTCCTGCATCTCTTTCTTCAAAATGTGTGACTCTCTCTCCATCGATCAACAACAAAAACGGTACCTCATTTCTAAACTTTCCAACATTGCCATTCGTACTACGTACTACATATTTTGTTGCAAAAATAAACCATGGACAAATCCGGAATTACATCCGTTTTAATTTTGGTTGTTTTATTTTTCTCAGTTTTTCCCTTTACCTTACGATTGTTATAGTTTTTTCTTGTAAAACCAGGCTAGCCAATTGCAAATTACCTTGTAATAGTGAGATTTGTAATTGTAGTTTAAGTTGAATTGAAAATGAAATGTTTCCATTATTATTATTATTATTGTTTATTATTATTATTTTTATTGTTGTTTTATTTTATTTTTCTCAGTTTTTCCCTTTACCTTACGATTGTTATAGTTTTTTCTTGTAAAACCAGGCTAGCCAATTGCAAATTACCTTGTAATAGTGAGATTTGTAATTGTAGTTTAAGTTGAATTGAAAATGAAATGTTTCCATTATCATGATCATAATGATCATGATGATCATGATGATAACGTTATATCTTCTTATCATCGAATGTCTTTCTTTACATATAAATTTCCCAAGAGACGTTTGTTTAATTTGACTTTCTTGACTTTTTTACTTATGCATCGAAGTAAAAATATCTTAGAACTGCCAAATTTTGTTTATAAGTGGACAAAAAGTTTTTAGAACTGCACATTTTGTGTAGAATTGTACGTGGGATAATAATATATTTTAATGCCGCGATATTGTGTGGTGTAAAGACTTAGGCAGGTATTGGTTTAACTGTTTAGCTTTAGGTCAAGAATGATACAAAGTTGTTTAAGATCGCCTTTTATAACCATTTTACAGCTTCTAGACGAGGGTGTTGTATGGAAAAGATACGCTTGTTCTTCTTGTAGTAGACAGTGTTTTCCCGGATGATACATGCTGGCGTACCTTCACTGTATAGAAAAGGCGATAACACTAAAAAGCAAAATTATAGACCAATAAGCCTACTTTCAGATATTTCGAAGGTATTTGAATGCATTATTTACAATCAGTTTATCGATTATTTTGATCCGTTTTATCTCCACTTTTAGTGGTTTTCGAATAGGGAATAACACGCAGTACCTTCTGTTAAATTTTCTCCAGACATGTAAAGCATATCATGACAGAAAGGAACTAGCTGGAGCAATCCTGATGGACTTTTCTAAAGTGTTCGATTGCATAAATCACGATCTATTGATCGCAAAATTGGCTGCGTATGACTCGGATGCTCTTAAGCTCGCCAAAAGCTATTTATCAGGCAGAATACAAAGAGTCAAAATAAAGGGTTCATACAGTAGTTGGAGGGATATAAAAAAAGGGGGTACCGCAAGGAGCAGTTCTAGGGCCGTTTCTATTCAATGTTTCATCAACGATATTTCTCTCTTTTTAAAAATACCACATAATAGAGGATTTCAGAGAATTACATGAAACTTAACTAGGATAAATACAAACTTCTTATTTTTGGTAGCAAATGCAAGGACTCAGTAGTTACCAATGGTATTTCCACAATTAAAGAAAGTGATTACAAAAAACTTTTGAAAGTCGCCTTTGATACAAGATTAAGTTTCACAAAACATGTCGAAACTTAGACTTACGCAAAAAGACAAACCAAAAATTGCAAGCTCTTGCCAGATTCTCTACAGACCCTGTCAAACTAATACTGCTAATTACTACAGACCCTTTCCACTTGTAGGGATGTTTCATAACAGAATGAGCAATTCCTAGTTAAATAAGATGGAGGAGCATCGTGAATTGTATGCAAGGATAGTGAAGACGACTTTTGTTAGTAGTTAAAATAAATCCCTGACGACGCATCAACGGAATCTGCAGTTGCTCATGATAGATATTTTCAAAACCAAGAACAACTTCAACCCAAATTTTATGAAAAATATTTTTGCAGAAAAAATAGCTATTAACGTTTGCGCAATCCAAATAATTTGCAACTGCCCAAAGTAAGGACAACAATATATGCTAGAGAAAATATTCAGTATTTTCTTTATTTGACTTTATTTCGTCAATTTTCCAATGTAAATTATTTTTCTATTTTAGTTTAGTTGGCCTTACTTAGCTTTTTATAGCTATTCCAATTAAATAAAGTCAACTATAAATGAATAAATTAATAATAATAATGACGATAATAATACTTGTCTAATCTTACTTGGTGTTTTTAACCTTGATCGCATTTTCCACCGCCAAAATGTCGGTCAATGAATCATTACTTTTTAACTTGGCAACTTTTTTACAGTTGCTCCAAGTAATTGATATGGAAGGAATAGACGAAAAATTAAATGCTCTATACAGTCAAGTTGCTGTTAGCTGTGTGTCGTGGATGCTAAAGAAAGATGCCCAACTAGCAACAAAATTCATTTTCATGCCAATAATGAAACCTCTGTACAAAATGTCTCAACGAGATGAAGGTTTGTCTCAACAGTTTATAAAAAAAGTAGTATTTGTTTAGATTTTTTCGATGAAAGAAATATACTTTTTTGAGGGATAGTAGCTAGCAATTCATACATTACTGCTGATTCATGCCATATGCACTGACTTGTAAATGAAGCTTCTGACGCACCAAAGAAACACCACTGAATATAGAAGTGCAATACATATTCTTTCTCATATTTTTTTATCATTTATAGCAGTTATATTCTCTATGAAAGTCTTGACATGTCTCTATTGTTCATTTGTCTATATATTTTGTGATTAAGTTAATAAGTACATTGTCGTTTATGTAGAAATGTTACGGGAAGAGGTAGTTGTAAGTGAAAATGAGCTGACTGCGGCCATCAGAAAAATACACAAGGTAAACAATCATATTGTAACTAGTAGATTCTTTTTCAAAAAGGAGTTGATAAGTTACCTTTTCTAGAATTTATTGTTGAAATGCATGAATATGCTGCGTACATCCATTTTTACAATAATTTTTTTATTTTGTATTTGAAACGATGTCTGAATTCTTGAATATATACCTTTTTTAAAGAGGCATTATTTGCACATATATAAAGTACTTTTCTTAACTTTGCAAATTTTGTTAACCAATGGTATCCAATTTTCTAGAATTTGGCCTACAGTAAAGGGTCTGAGAAAGCCTTTCTAGAGATAGTTTCGAATGTGTCGCAGCCATTGTTTGAATTTTACTGCTTTCTCACAAACAGAATCTCTTATTTAAGGTAAGTGCACTTAAGATTCGCATAAACCGTATTTTCCTCACTATCTCCTGGTGTCATATAGAATATCGAATCTTTCAGCCTTTGCTCCAGTCAAGGGCTTTCTCTTGTAGAAAGAAAAAGTTGTGCAGAAATTCCATAGCGTTGTCTTGTCAACCAGCTTGGACTCGTCATCTAATACCGCTCAAATGATAATCGTCTTTTGTGAAAGAAATTGTCCTGTTTTTATGCTCATTTTTTATATAGATCACAACTTGAAGAAATTCTCATTTGGTTACTACGACACTCAGAAGCCATGGCTGCCAATGAAATGATCTTTCTTTTTCTTCTCGGGGAGATGTCTGCCCTTAAGCAGGAGAAAATAACTATGAACCCTGCATTAAAATTCAGCCTAGACTCGAGCGGGTGCCCCTGTGTCGTATCAACGCCGACCGCAAGTGCAAGCTATTTTGAGTTGGCAGACACTCGCACCACAGAGCAACGGATTGTTTCCCTTCTTGCACTTCTCAATTGCTTTAAGGATTCAACACTTGCAGGGAATTTGTTCGCCTTCTTGTTGGAAAAGCTCAGTTGTCTTTTGAGAAGAAAGGAATCCTCTATTGAAAATAATGGTATGTGATGAATATATCTTTTTAACATCAGTGATATTTACAGTACAAATTTACTGGAAACTTTAAATACAAAAAAACTTTCCAATATTACAAGGACGATACCACGGAATGCAATATGCCATGACTACCCCGTGGCATCACAAAATAGTTTAAGATTACATGAACTTAAAAACAGTTTACATATGAAATTTAAACCCAATTAACATTGATGGCGTACTTCGGTTAGTGGGGCAAGACACTGTCTTGAAAGCTTCCTGTACTGCGTCACTCAAGAATGTGCTTGTTCAGTTCGTTTGGAGAACTCGTGTCGCCGTACAGTAAAATTTGCAACAGTGCTTTATTTACAAGATTTGCATATCCCTAAGGTCGCAATAGATTGTAAATTCCAGCGAGGAGGTCAGTTCTTTGAACACCAAAAGAGGGCAAAGCAGCAAGAAGCGTATCCTCAATTCTGTCGTTGGTAGGGCACATGGGGTTTGTTGTATCTTTGAAGTTGTGTTGAAATTTGTGAAAATTCAGCTTGCTAAGGCCAACTCTCAGCTGTGTTAGATAAAAAAGGCCCTCGGGATCATGAAAAACCCAAATACAGATTTTTCAGGAAGGCGTATCATGGTTAGTACATTTTACTTAATTACCTCAGGTTTTCGAAGTGAATATTGGCACTGTTGAAGTTGTGGTATTGGATCTCTTGTGTAGTCCGTGGTTAAATTGTTTACGATTTTGTAAAATAGTTTACGATGTCTAAACCATCTTCGGAGGCTTAGAGATTCCCACCCGAGATGAAGGTACAGCTTATCTCGAGAAGTCACCTTCCAAGCTTCCGTTACAGCTAAGACAGCGGGATATTGACCAGCTTTTAGCTTCTCTATTAAACTTAAAGCGGTGATACTAGCAGTAAAATCACATGCTTTTGATGGATTATGGTAAAGTGGGGTCGGACATAGAGCTTGTATTGTTCATTTAGCTTATGCCTAGGTAGATATTTTGACAGGAATCTTAGCACACCATGCCTTGTCTTCTTTTTGAGATGGCAGATTTTATATAAGCAGAGAAAGATAAGGTCGCATTCACCATGATTCCAAGATGTTTATGTTTATCAGCTTTTATTACTTGTACGTTGAGGGTTGCCAGAAGCTACATTTTGGCTAATTCTTTGGAGTGAAAGTGTAATCAAAATTGGCTGTGACAAAAGCTCTCACTTGCTTTTAATTTCAATTTTCTGTTATCCTTTACTTTGTTTCTTGCTTCGTTATTTGCATTTGGAGATTACTTTAACACAATATTGAATATTTTCTGTGCAAAAATTGTCGTTTTCTTTGTATTTTTGTGGCTTTCAACATGCGGCCAAAATTCAGCCAACTTTTCCTTTTTCGTCAAAATCAATTTTCGACGGCCAACAGCTTTGGAAAATGGCCAGATTGGAGGAATTTGGCCGTCAAAATGAACGAATGGCAACCCTATGTACGTTGTCAAACATGTGTTAATGGGTGGTTAATATCAGATTTTCGTTTGAGAAAGTTAATTCAACTGGTTGTTTCTGTGGATCCGAACTGAATGACATCTTCCAATCATCAGCCCACCTTCTCAACAGGTCTAGATCGTGGTTCAGGTCATTGGAAGCTTTATTTTGGTCTTGATCTGTTGTGAACAGCGATGTATCATCTGCAAAGAGTTTTCCTTTCCAATTGTGCTGAATATTGATAGCTAAAGACCTTTCAGCTTGAAATATCGATTGGGTACATCATCCGAAGATCTATTTTCTTCTTTTCTTTCATCCCTGCTATTGATTTTCTTTTTTTCTTCTGTTTTGGTCTTCTCCTTTGACCATCTTCTGGTCTTTTATTTTATCCACTATTGTGTTCTTATCTTTTATCAACTATTTTGTTCTTTTCTTTTATCATTCTTATTGATTTCCCTTTTCCTCCTGTTTTGGTCTATTTCTTTAACCGTATTTTGGTCTTTTCTTTTATCCACTATTTTTGTTCTTCTCTTTTATCCACTATTTTGTTCTTTTCTTTTATCCTTGCTATTGATTTTCTCTTTCTCTCCTGTTTTGGTCTATTTCTTTAACCGTATTTTGGTCTGTTCTTTTATCCACTATTTTTGTTCTTCTCTTTTATCCACTATTTATTTCTTTTCTTCCATCCTTCCTATTGATTTTCTTTTTTTTCTTCTGTTTTGGTCTTCTTCTTTGACCATCTTCTGGTCTTTTCCTATATCCACTATTGTGTTCTTCTCTTTTATCAACTATTTTGTTCTTTTCTTTTATCCTTCCTATTGATTTTCTCTTTTTCTCCTGTTTTGGTATACTTCTTTAACCGTATTTTGGTCTTTTCTTTTATCCACTATTTTTGTTCTTCTCTTTTATCCACTATTATCTTCTTTTCTTTCATCCTTCCTATTGATTTTCTTTTTTCTTCTGTTTTGGTCTTCTCCTTTGACCATCTTCTGGTCTTTTCTTTTATTCACTATTGTGTTCTTCTCTTTTATCAACTATTTTGTTCTTTTCTTTTATCCTTCCTATTGATTTTCTTTTTTTTTCTGTTTTGGTCTTCTCCTTTGACCATCTTCTGGTCTTTTCTTTTATCCATTTATTTTGTTCTTCTCTTTTATCTACTATTTTCTTCTTTTCTTTCATCCTTCCTCTTGATTTTCTTTTTTTTCTGCTGTTTTGGTCTTCTCCTTTGACCATTTTCTGGTCTTTTCTTTTATCCACTATTGTGTTTTCTTTTATCACTATTTTGTTCTTTTCTTTTATCGTTCCTATTGATTTTCTCTTTTCTCCTGTTTTGGTTTATCCTTTACCATCTTCTGGTCTTTTCTTTTATCACTATTGTGCTTTCCTTCTCTTATCAACTATTTTGTTCTTTTCTTTTATCCTTCCTATTGATTTTCTCTTTTTCTCCTGTTTGGTCTTCTCCTTTGACCATCTTCTGGTCTTTTCTTTTATCCACTATTGTGTTCTTCTCTTTTATCAACTATTTTGTTCTTTTCTTTATCCTTCCTATTGATTTTCTTTTTTCTTCTGTTTGGTCTTCTCCTTGCATTCTTCTGGTCTTTCTTTTATCCACTATTTGTCTTCTTCTTTTATCAACTATTTTGTTCTTTTCTTTTATCCTTCCTATTGATTTTCTTTTTTCTTCTGTTTTGGTCTTCTCCTTTGACCATCTTCTGGTCTTTTCTTTTATCCACTATTGTTTCTTCTCTTTTATCACACTATTTGTTCTTTTCTTTATCCTTCCTATTGATTTTCTTTTTTCTTCTGTTTTGGTTTCTCCTTTGACATCTTCTGGTCTTTTTTTTATCCACTATTGTGTTCTCTCTTTTATCAACTATTTTGTTCTTTTCTTTTATCCTTCCTATTGATTTTCTTTTTTCTTCTGTTTGGTCTTCTCCTTTGACATCTTCTGGTCTTTTCTTTTATCCACTATTGTGTTCTTCCTTTTATCACTATTTTTTCTTTTCTTTATCCTTCTATTGAATTTTTTTTTCTTCTGTTTTGGTCTTCTCCTTTGACATCTTTCTGCTTTTTTTTTATCACTATTGTGTTCTTCTCTTTTATCAACTATTTTGTTCTTTTCTTTTATCGTCCTATTGATTTTCCTCTTTTTCTCCTGTTTTGGTCTTCTCCTTTGACCATCTTCTGGTCTTTTCTTTATCCACTATTGTGTTTCTTCTTTTATCAATCTATTTTCTTTTCTTTTATCCTTCCTATTGATTTTCTTTTTTCCTTCTGTGTTTGGTCTTCTCCTTTGACCATCTTCTGGTCTTTTCTTATTATCCACTATTGTGTTCTTCTCTTTTATCAACTATTTTGTTCTTTTCTTTTATCCTTCCTATTGATTTTCTTTTTTTCTGTTTTGGTCTTCTCCTTTGACCATCTTCTGGTCTTTTCTTTTATCCACTATTGTGTTCTTCTCTTTTATCAACTATTTTG
Organism: Rhopilema esculentum; assembly: GCF_013076305.1. The sequence continues at coordinate 124,409 of NW_027019640.1, forward strand.
TTCTTTTCTTTTTATCGTTCCTATTGATTTTCTTTTTTCTTTGTTTTGGTCTTCTCCTTTGACCATCTTCTGGTCTTTTCTTTTATCCACTATTGTGTTCTTCTCTTTTATCACTATTTGTTCTTTTCTTTTATCGTTCCTATTGATTTTCTTTTTTCTCCTGTTTTGGTAATCTTTAACGTAATTTGTTCTTTTCTTTATCCACTCTTTTGCCTTCTTTTTTACTTTTGGTCTTCGTTTCTTTCTTTCCTTAGTTCATTTGTGTTTTCTTTTATCCATTCTTTTGATTTCTACTTTTCTTCTGTTCTTTTGTCCTTCTTTGCGCCTCTGCTATCTTGGTCTCTTCCTTTTCTTCTCTTTTCTTCTTGATTGCATTTTGGTATTCTTTTGATCTGCTCCTTTGGTCTTCCACTTTATCGACTATGATTGTTTTCTGTTAAATTCTACAGTCTTATTTTTTTTACAATTTTTGAGGCATACAAACTACTTTTTTTCGAATAGCAATCACGTCAGTTCATTGTATTTTATTCCTGAAGAAACGTTTGCTGAACTTCTTTTTGTGCTGTCCTTTTTATGTTTTAATGTGTACGGAATAAAAAGGCGACGGAGTAGGTCTGTTTGCCACAAAAGTGGATAAATGGTAAGAAAAAGGAACACCGCATAGCCCCGAGAATAAGGGCAACGATATTACAAATTATATAAAATTGCATACTGACAGTTTGCCGCGTGTGGTCAGGGCTTCCTCGAAGTCTACGTTTTTATGTAAAAGGCTTTTCTCTAGAATATTATGAGTTTTTTTTTATCATGTTTCTTTTTGGCAAATGATATTCTTTTCGTCTAACTGTTTGCATGACGCTTTTTCTAATAATCCGATTGGAACGTAAAAAGTAATGGGCAAACATGTAATATATTTCCTGAGATTTTTTAGCTCTAAAATCAGGAACAGATTGGAACGATACAGAAGCTGGGCTTTAGCTATGTACTTCAATAGATAAACATTTTTTAATCAAACTCTTAGGTAACGAAATGTCTGAATGTTGATGGAAATTATTTCTGACCTGAAGTACCGGATTCCATTGGTGACAGCATGATCGCTTCTATTTGCGACAAATTTGGCGATAGTGTCTTGCAGAACCCTAAACATATCATGTCCTTCATCAAGAACATGTATGGGTGTTGCTATAGCGGCAGATTGTGCAGGTGATTTTGCAGAAATCGAACAAAACTGGGTTATAAACGAGACGTTAGAGATGGCCATTATGATTCTTTCGTTTATCGTGAACATCGCGAAAGAGGTAAGGTCATATCCACTTTTACACTTCAAATTGAATCAATCAATCAATATTTACTTTACACGAGATACCTTTCGGCAAAGAAAAATAACTATTTACAAAAAAAACTATTAAAAAAAAGAACTATTTGCATATTGCTGCTCTACCAAGGGGTCGTGTTTGGGTCCTTTTGAAGGTTCGAAAGATACTCTCTAAAACCTGTTTTAAAGAGCGATGGATTCTTTTTCTCGAATGTTGTTAGGGATATCATTCCAGTTTTTGACACCCAGAGAAATAGAAACCTCGCTTTGCATACTCTAACCTAACTTTGGGAATTTGCAGGTCTCTACGGTTTCTGGTTCTATACTCTGAAATCATGGATCTTTCAGTGAATTTATGCGAAGATTTTCTGGACAGAGGTCAGCAAATTCTATATGTCATGACTCCTTGGTCAAAGGAGATCAAGGACTTTACAGTGAGCCATTTGCATGCCCATCCGTCCTTATACTTGGAATTCGCTATTAGCCTTTTTTGCCCTTACCTGTAAACGTTGCAGTTGGATAGTTTGGTTTGGAGAGATCACTCCAAACAATGTTGCCATAGCGAAGATGGGCTTTCAAGAGAGTTTTGTAAACTTGATCAAGTTTCCTTTGCGGAAGGTGTTGTTCAACTTCTTAAGGAGCTCAAGCCCCCTTCAGCTTGTTTTTAATAGTTTTGTACGGTCTCTCAATTAAGGTTTTCATCGATGTCCATCCCCAGGTATTTTGCTTTGTCAACCCTTCTTGATAACTTCATTATCGAGGACAAAGGTTGGCAAATCATTACCTACTTTGTTTAGTTGTCGCCCATGGCCTATAACCATATACTCGTATTCATCTTTGCTGGTGTCACAAATTCCTTTCTGCATAAGATATTCTCTTTTGCTCCTGCGACCGTTTATTATGCTACAATTCTTCCATCAATTTTTCCATAAATTTCTTTCCATCAAAAATTGATTTCATTCTTTTTTGGCGTCTTCAGTAATTCAGCCCTATATCCCATGATAATCTTATAAGAATGAATTTCAAAGTTTGTGCAAAGTGAAAGGCTACAGATTCGATTCTCGTCGAAATCGATTCAAAATCATCGATAGAATAAAGTAAATGTCCCCTTCCTTATAAGTTTTAGGTACATTTAAATACGTACATTTTAAGCCTTCATTCCTGTGTAATTTTGTGTAATTTAAGGTTAATTGATATCTTCTGTATCAGAAAGGTGAAAAAGTTTTCAAGAACTTGAGGAGTTTGTTGATGTACTCTACGAGGTTGAAAAGTCGTCAGCAACTGAGCCATTGACAGATGGCCAACGGATTGCGTGTTTCTATTATGACGCGTGGTGCAGTTGACAGCAGGCATCATAACAGCATCATCAAGCAAATTGCAGCACGATGAAGTTGCCTCAGCATTCAGCATGTGGTGAGACGTTTTGCCTGTACCATTTTGACTTCTCAAAGTGATGTGATCTTTGTCTTTGTTTCAGTCAATTTAAAGCGTAATCAACCATGGGCCGAGCTCCATTCACTCCTGAATTCTTACATCCATTGTCTGCTAACAAAGAATAAGGCCTTCTTAAAAAGTTCAGTTTTAGACGGTGGGTATTCCTGCAAGGTGATCAAATGTAATATGTTTCTTGGCAAATAGAAGGTACTGTTTTTTTAATATGAATCACTTTCTAATGATATTTAAAACTTGTCTCCAACAGCAATATTAACTCAACATCGACTCTGTAAAGGCACATTGATCAAATGATAAATAGACTGGTAATCCCAAATTGCCAAAATCCGCCTGGTCTGATTTCATGACGGCGAAGCTATTCGGTTGACCTTGAACTGGTCACATAAACTTACCTTGTATGATTTAACATAACAGTTTTCCATCAATAGCAAGTTGTCAACTAACAATGCCAATATCACATGAATAGCGCAGAGCGATTACGCCGAAACCAAATGACCCAAACTATTGAGACAAGCTATTTTACCATGACTCATAGTGCTTTAACATATGT
>NW_027019640.1:127822-146803 GCF_013076305.1 Rhopilema esculentum
ACCTATGTCCGATTTGTAGCGTGTGCGGGATTGCCATAATTCCCTCTAATAGTTTTAACAGCGTAGACTAGCCTGTTGTGCAGAAGAAAAAATTTCATTAGACAACACTTTCCAAAGTGAATCTTTTTCAATGTGGGATATATACAGATAATTTTCTGATTCAGATAAGTGCCGGGTTAAAATAGTACAGTTTCTCTCTTCGCAGTTGCTTGTGGGATATTTCCCATTGAGGTCATCACTCCGACAGGGTTTTCTTGGGAGTTCCTAGAATACTGCTTACACGCGCTTAGATTTGGTTTAGCTATTAAATATATTAGGTTGTTAATGCAGGTTTTATGAATATTTGTGAATTTGTTTCTATTTAGGAGTGCACGGTTAAATTTGTTCTGAAATTCATTGGCTATGATGTTTTCTGTTTGTTGCGGCTGGCCACTAGAGATAACTATAAGTATCTGCCTCCATCTCTGTATACTCGTGCGAATGACTACATATCACGCCTCGCATAACCACACAGAAGATATATTTGAGAAGCGCACGCCTCAGACCTCTCCGGACCTCATTTACGATTCGCGCTCTCGTAACTCTTGATGAAATATAAAATGAGGAAAACGTCTACGATCACGTAGCTTTTATATCTTACCTCAGTGTCGATATAGGGCATCTAAACGCTCTTTTCACACAGCGTAGATCATGGACTCATCTGTAAGTGCGTTAGTTCTCTTCCCTCACAGTACTGCCAACTCATATGTGATAGCCGTAACCGCTTAGCATTTACAGTGTGTTGCAACCTCTCACCAATAAGACTTTGTGGCGGGGATCTACGATCTCCTCATGCTATCGCCTTGTGTCCAATACGTAACGGTCGCGGTGCGAATACTCCCTTAAACACGTTAGAATTGTGTCGATGTACATAATGAATGTTGCCTCAGCCCTGCATATATAGACTGCCATAACGAACTCACAGTTCAGAATTTTTGCCTGAGATCCGCCCCTTGCTTCCTTTGGATTGATCTATACAAAGAACTCTCCGAGATGGTAGGGCGAAACAGTATGGCGAAACAAAGCCATTCATTCTTAGAAATTTGGGACAATTTTCCAAAGATTAGAGGAGTCCGGCCCGATACTTGAGATAGCTACGGGTACCTATCATGGAATACATATCATTCAACTATGAAATCGTTAATATATGGTGAGTCTCTGTCTCTATTTGTGATTTTTATGCGGAAGCACCATACTTGAATTTGATCATTAGTGACTCTGTGGGGCAGTACCGGAGAATGATGATTTCTTTTGGACATCGAGGAATGTTTTTAATTTTTTCGGTTCATCATTGAATAGATTGGAAGAACCCAGGGTTGAAGTTTCTCAGGCTCTTTGACACTTAAGAAGTTGTGTGTCACAAGGTGGGCCTCTCGTATTGATTCTGTTCGTGCTGTCCGTGATCCACATATTATGACAGTTTTAACTCGCATTACATTGACATCAAAGAACAAAAATGAGCGAGATGATGCAAAGTTACTCAAGAAAAGATACGATTTCTACCGGCAATCGGCACATTCTCGTGAATTCCACCCAACAAAACATTTAAACTGTGCTTATTCGACTGTTATTGTTTCTTGATTTCAAATTTGTCTACGCGGTTGGGACTCTTATAGCAAACTGTTCGATAGCTTTAACATATGCTGCACACAGTAGTCTATCTTTAAAGCAAGAGTAGAAATAGAATGTCCGTTATTGGAGCATTTGAGAGACAATATTTTCAATACCCCACAATGAATATGCAAAATCAATGTGTTTCTTAAAACTGTTGATACTGCTTTGATGCATCCTATAGAAATTTTTGTGGGCAAGATCTGGTTACTTCATACATTCAATATTTTATTCCAACCGTCTAGCAAGAGCCACCAACTGAAGACATCTCCAAAGCAACAAACAACTTACTGAGCCTGTATTCCAAAGACTTACAAAGGACTTGGGAACAAGCTACGGGCATTTGCAAACGAGTTTCGCGTGGAAATAAAAGAAATGGACAGCTGTGACTTGGCTGATTTGATGTTGGAAAGTCGATCAGCTCTTCATTTCCACCAGTCTACAAAGCTCTTTTTCTTTTCGCGACAGTTCCTGTCATATAGCTACCGCATAGGGATCTTTTTCGAAGCTCAAATTGATAAAAACATATTTGAGGTCAGCCACAGCTCGAGAAAGATTACTTGATGTATTGATGGAATAATTCTTGTAAAGTATTTGCACCATTATCTTTGCCATATCTGGTTCGGGTGCTTTCCAATTCGGTAACCTTTGTAACAGCCTTTTTTTCTCGTCAATGATTCCAATCATGCCTTGTTGCTGTTACCCTTCCATTTTCTTCCTAAAGTCACTTTGCCTATTTGTTATGATCCAGCTTCTTGCTCCCTTCTTGCTCCAGTTGAGGTGCTTGGCTCTTCTTTGGCTTTTCGCCACGTCAACTCTGGTAAGTCGTTTCTGGTGTTTCGAAACATGCTGTTTTGTTGTATTCGCTTTATTCGATCTCTACCCCTTAGTATTTGCTGCTATCTCTGCTTAATGTCTTCTCTAGCTATTCAGTTCGTCGTGGTGTGCTTTAAGGCGAATGCCTCAGTCCCTACTATTCAATCTATGCTAGTTTTATAGTGAGATTTTTAGGCAAGAAATGTGCATTATGATTTGCGAAATAAACATACTCCAGGACAATTTCTTAGCATTCATTCCAAAAGCCAGGACATTTCTATAATGGTTTCGTATTCCTGCCCGGACTAGAGTCTGTGACGATATTGTTACCGGTTCCTCTCCAGCAACTTGCAGTGTGGCATACACGTCCAACACTACATTACTTTCAATAGGTTATAACGCTTGTCCTATCGTCTCCTTTCCTCCGTACTCAGCACGTGGCCAGCGTAGACGACAATAACTGGACAGTCTTCAATAGTGTCAGCTGCACGAGGCGTAGGAACATGTTTGCACCACGTGCCTATGACTCACGTGAGTCTCTTAGGTTTTTATTCATAGAATATTATGCTCGATACACTTTTTTAACATTGATACCATTGATATTCATCTTGTTCTAATTATTTATAGATAGTTTAATTATCTTTTTTATAGCTATTAGACTTTCATCTAGTGTGCCAACTTTAAACAAATTATTTATTATTATTTATTATTATTATTATATGCTTAAACACATTCAAACAGTGCATGAAAGCTGAAAAATACAAGTTAAGTTTTTCTCCACATGATCAGAACGGCAGTATGTTTCAACCTTTCCATTGGTTTCAATTCGCAGACGATGCTGCCATTATCATCAGCAATGAGAAAGAATGGGTTATGGGACATGATCATACGTGTTGATAAATGCGTCACTTTTGGAATAAGAAAAATCCTCACGTTCTCTTCATTATCAACCTAAGCTTTTCATTGATATAAAAATCTATCCCGTCTGTCTCGAATGGAAACTCTTTCAAGTACCACGGTCGTCTTTTTACTGGGAAATGACAAACCAAAAACATAAATTTGACCTTTTATCGACACTGTTCAACATGCATAAACAAATCGATTCCCAGCCTCTTTATACAAAAAATAAGCTGCGTCTTTATCTCAACTTTGTTCTCTCTAAACTCTCTTGGAACCTTACTGTAGCACATCTTTCAAAGACGTGGGTTTGCACCGCCAACGGCTTGATCCCCAAATAAGTGCTTTCTTGAGTGGCATTATTCTTTCTAAAAACCAGTTTGGACTCCTTACTTTACCATCCGCCAAATTACTACAGTGTCAAATTGTTTTACGCAACCCATTGATATCTTCATCAAACGATAACATTCGTACTTTGTTTAAAATGCCAGCAGTAGCGCATAATACAAGAGAACTCAAAGGAACACAAAAGAAGCAATTAAAGGCTGTCCAGCAAGAACAGAAAGAGCGTCTGAGAAACATCCTGTCTTCCCAGGCATCTTTATTATCACATATTTTTAGCCAGGATCTTCCACAAATAAACAAACTTTGGTTCAAGGTGCAAAGTAGCATGCTTCAGAATATTTTCAGTTTCGCAATAAGGTACCTAAACAATACTGTTGTCACACAGAAAAAGTGAAACCAGAGCCAAACCTTTCACTGCTCTTTCGGTTGTCTGCCAGAAACGCTCCTTCACATTGTTGCTAGCTGCAAAACATATCTAGAACAAGGCCGGCACACCTAGCGACATAACTCTATCTTTAAGTGCCACTGACATTTTGCAAGGGTTTTTTCTTGGGCAGTAAACATCATTGATTCTATATCTGCAAATATATTTTAAAAATAAGGGCCGTAAGTTCATTTTTGGGTGTTTGAGTCTTAGGAGATTTTTCGAAAAGGGTCTGGAGAGAGTGAAATATTCTCACGAAACCCCAACGGAGCCTAGAAAATGTCCAGCAACCTAAGGTCGGATAGGAATTTTCAGATTCAAAAATATTTAAGCCCCTCGTGCCAGCTCCATACTGGAGCTCTATAAAAGCCATCTCGAATGTCTGTTTCCACTTGATCCTCTTCCGTAAGACTGTTCAAAATCGATTGAAACTTGGTTGGAGTTGTTATAATTCTTGAACGTAGAGTGTATTTTGGGCCACAGGGCGGATGAAGACAATGGATTGCAACCGGCCCTGTGTCTTTTTATGAATTATACCCACGATCGATGCTATTTTTCCATCTTTCAAAAACTTCTGCGATTGGTTTCCGGGAATGTGACTGTTATCCAAACAGCAATTATCGTTTCATGCACCAGCATAACCATATTTGCCGTATTTAGGTCGTTTTTTTTGCTATGCCCGATCTTTGCCATCCTTCAGAACCACGCAAAAAACTGACCTTGCCGGTGCACGAACACAGCAGAATACTTCACAAATTTTTGAAATTCCTCTTTGGCCGCGCTTTTCTATTCGAACAATAACCAGTATTTTGGAGCTTGAAAAAATTATATTAACGAAAAGATATTCAGGAAATAATAACACCATTCTATTCAGCACTACCAACTCTTTATTAAAATGTAATAATTGGGTTTAATCAAGATTTTTTCATTTTTCATGTCAGTGGCACTTTAAACTTTCTAGCTACGTCTTTAAAAGCTGTTAATGAATCTACCATCTACGCTGATATACCTAGCTATATTTAACCATCAATCATAACTGGAGAAAACAATCCCCCAGATCTTCTCGTTAAGGCTAACAACAATAACCTCTACATCTTAGAGCTAACTGTTGGTTTCGAATCGAATCTTGACACAAATGCAACAAAGAGCACAGCAAGTATGCTCCTCTCTTATCTGGTATACAGCGGCAGTTCAAATGTGGCTCTTTTGTGAATTTTTCTATGACCTCTCTTGGCATCTTCTGCAATTCCTGTAACTCATTCTTCAAAATGTGTGACTCTGTCTTAATTAATCAGCAGCAAAACGGTATCTCATCTCTAGTCTTTTCATCATTGCCATCCGTACTACGTACTACATACTTTGTTGCAGAAATAAACCATGTACAAATGCAGAATTACATACTTTTCAATTTTGTTTGTTTTCCTCTCAGTTTTCCCATTTGCACTTACGACTGGTAAAGTATTATCTTGTAAACTACCTATAACTTGTAAACTAGCCTAGTGCAAACAACCTATGTATTAGAGGGGTTTGTATTTGTGGTTCAATTGAATTGAAATGAAAAATTTTCATTATTCATTTGTTTTCTGTTGGCAATAATAAATTCGTGGTAGCTACAGCTAAAAGCTATGAGCTAATTACCGCCTGAAAATTTTAATTACAATTTCAACATTAAGATACCAAGTAACAATAAAATCCAATAATAAAACCTCAATTACTATCATGTTTTGAAATATAATGCAAACTGCATATTATTTCGCGATCTGGAAATACAACTTTTCCGTGCCAAAAATTTCCGGGCGATATCTTTGATTTTCTTTGGTAGAGAAGACCAAAGAGGGCATCCTCTTTTTTAAATATTTTCTTGTGCCATATATGGTGGTCTTTACTTTCGGTAACTGTAGATGATTCTTGTTTCTTAGAATACAGTCATTGTCGTTTTCAATGAAAAAATTTATTTCATGAAAGCTGGACTCAAACTGTTCTTGGTTTGAAAACTTCAATCATTAACAGTTGCAGATGGCGCGGATGAATAGTTAAATTGTTACCCTGTAGTTTGTGCAATTCTATATCACTATCTTTGCATACCGTTCGCGATGCTCTATCACGAATCCTATCTAATTTTATTTTGAAAGCCCCGTTGTGAATCATCCTTACAAGTGGGCAAAAACTGAATTTTGCTTTATATAAGAATTCATCCAATTCCCTAGTTTAATAGGATCCCTGAAATTCGATATGCGATAAAGTGCGTGGAGCATTTTGTTAGTCTTTTTCCAAAGGTCTTCGATGTGCTTTTAAAACTTAATTGTTTCTCAAAAGTTTGTGAATTCTCAAGTTTAGACTGTTTGATTATTCTCCTTTTTTCCAAATATCATTGAATGACATTTGTCACCATCTAGTTTTAGAGAATTTACAGAAAACCAATTTGCTATCACGTTACCATCTTCTTCTAAATGTCTTGTATCAAGATCCGAGCGACAGGCATAGATAATGTTGTATAATTATATAAGGCATAGATAGTATTGATCAGTATAATTACAGTTTTTAGTATTTCTGATGTAAAAGAAAATGTCCTTTATAAATGCATTTAACAGCAGAGGCCCTAACACTGATCCTTGAGGGACGCTGTCGGATATTGAAGAGTGAATGCAGATAGAACACCATTTTGTTGTCCGCCTCGTGTTCGACTCTAACTTAGATTCCGGGGGGCCTGGGTCTTACATATATGATAATAATTATAACCATAAAACATTACATCATTCCCCCTTTTTTTTGACAACATAAACATAACATAACTTGTTTGTTCTTTGAGTCCTGTTCTCTTTGCATAGTATTTAAAAATAAAAATAAAGAAATAAAATAAATTCTCCTCCTAGTCTGTTGCTACAACTGTTCCATATCTTTCAGGCATTCGCCTTTGTCTAAGAGGATATCTGTTTTCTCTGTTATTCTCTTCGACTGTTTCTGTTCTTTTGTGATTGTCATCATCAGACAAATCATCATCATCATCATCTTTCTTACTAAACTTTTTGAAAAAGCTAATTTTTCTAGTGACTTTCCTTCCATCTTGTCTTTCTGCTGTTACTCTGGAACCTTTACGATATATAACTTTGTAAGTAGTGCTTTCAAAGTTTGCAGAAAACTTGTTCTTTTTATCTTGTTTTAACAAAACGGTATCACCAACTTTGATATCAGAAATCTTTGTGTGTCTTCTTTTGTCTGCATAGCTTTTCATCTTCTCTTTCCCTACTGCATCATTTTCCTGAGCTTCTCTGTGTCTTTTAGATTTACTTGTCTTGATTGAACAAGGTAGTTTCCCTCTAATGACCCTATTGTATAACAGTTCTGAAGGTGCAATCTTTGTGGTTGCATGTGGGGTGGATCTATAACTCAATAAAAATCTTTGAAGTTCTTGTCTCCAATTTCTATTTTCTATACATGCAGCTCTAATTGTTTTTCCTAGAAGTTGGTTAAATCTCTCTACCTCTGAGTTCCCTTGGGGCCATAATGGTGTAGAAAGGTCAAACTTTATTCCTAGAGTCATCAAGTATCTTTCAAAATCATCACCATTAAATGGTGGACCATTGTCTGTAACTATTTCTTCAGGAAGTCCATGCATTGCAAAAACTTGATCTAGTTTTGGAATAATGGTTGAAGCAGCAGTATATTTTACAATTTCTGTTATAGGGAATCTAGAATAAGCATCTACAATAACAAGTACATACTCACTACTTGGAAGTGGTCCATAAAAGTCAATATGCAGTTTTTTCCAAGGTCCAGATGGCATAGGTCTCATTCGCAATGGTTCTGGTGCTTTTTATGTTCCTACTGCTTGACAAGGTAAACAGCTATTAATCTCTTCTGTTACCAATTTTTCAATAAATGGAAACCAAACTTTTTCTCTGATCAGGGCTTTAGTCTTAGCAAGGCCCTGGTGACCCTCGTGAGCTAGTTTTACTGATCTTTTCCATAATGATTTAGGCATGACAATTTGGTTTCCCCGCAAAATAATTCCATTTGCATGATTAATTGTCAATGAATCTTTGGCTAACTTGTAAGATACTAAAAACTGGTTACTCCAATCTCCTGTTTTAATTGCTTTTATGACTGCTTGGAGTGTCCCATCCTTTTCTGTCTCTCTTTGTACTTCTTCTATGGTCATGGCTTTTGGTATCGCATTTATTGTTATATATCTCACATACTCATCTGCCATGTTTTCTTTGACACTGACTGTTGTAGGATGTCTTGACATGAAGTCAGCCGGATTATCTTTTCCAGGCTTGTAAATAACTTTGAAACAATATTGCTGTAAGCGGAGCACCCATCTTTCAATGCGTAATGATGGTTTTGATTTAGGGTTCCCATAAATCACCTCCAAAGGCTTGTGATCTGTTATCAGGTTGAAACTTTTTCCATAAAGATACATATGAAAATGCTCAGTACCCCACACAATACTAAGTGCTTCTTTCTCAGTTTGTGAGTATCGACGCTCCACAGGGGTAAGTGCTCTACTGGCATATGCAATCACTTTTTGAGGCTCATCTTTGTTTGATTGTGCAAGAATTGCAGAAATACCAATGGGACTGGCATCTACAATCAGGTATGTTTCTTTTTCAATATCAAAATATGTCATAACTGGACTGTCTGTCAGAACATCTTTGAGTTTCTTAAATGCTTGTGAGTGTTCTTTCTCCCATTTGAATACAATGTTTTTGTGAGTTAATCTTCTCAGTGGTTCTGTTATATCTGCAAAATTTGGTATGAACTTTGCACTGAAATTTGCCATTCCTAATAAACTTCTCACTTCTGATGTATTGTTTGGTATAGGAGCATCTACTAAATCTGCAATCTTCTTTTGATCTGGTTTGACACCATCTTCTGAAAATACCATACCAAAGAATGAAAGTTCTCGTTGTAAAAATTTACTTTTTTCTCTGTTTACTGTGAGCTTTCTTGCCTTTAATCTTGCAAGACATTCATTCAATGCTTTATCATGCTCTGCTCTGGTTTTGCCAAAAATGATAATATCATCTGCTAAGTTTCTGACATTATCTATACCCTTTAAAGCTTCTTGTAATGTATGTTGAAATAACTCAGCAGCTGCATTCGTGCCATAGTTCAATCTTTTGTATTGGAATAAACCAATGTGCGTGCTGAATGTAGTGATATATCTGCTATCTTTGTGCAATTCTAATTGATGGTATGCTTGGCTAAGGTCAATCTTTGAAAAGAATTTGGCTCCATTTAATTGTACCATAATTTCGTCAACTGTGGGCATGACATGCCTAACTCTTTTTATGGCTGTGTTTTCTGAACGCATATCAACACAAATCCGAATTGACTTATTGTCCTTCTTTGGTACTGCAACTATCTGGGATATCCAAGGGGTTGCTTGCCCCTCTGGCACTCTCTCTATTATTCCTTGTGCTTCCAGACTTAACAATTATTCTTCTACTTGCTTTCTGATGTGGAATGGTATGCGTCTGGTATTTTGAACAACTGGAGTTACATTTTCTTCAATGTTCAATTTAATTTGAACTCCATCTTACTTTCCTATTCCTCTAAAAATTTCTTTATTTGCAAGTAAAGCAGCATCAACTGATTTATCATGGGTAGATCTGATAGGAATCCATGAGCAGGTGGAAGCAATTTGTGGTTTCACATTTTTATCTTTCACTTTTGAAACCATTGGATTGATATGAAATGTAACAAGACCAAGTTCTTGGGATGTCTCTGAACCTAATAGTGAACCAGAGTTCCCTTCTGTGACATAAAATGTGGCTACAGTAATGCGCTTTTTGGTCAGGTTTTTTCTTCTGTTTCACAGCATAAAGGTAATCAAAATCTGAATCAGAATCACTTTGTGCTTTATCCACTGATTTTGTTGTAATTGGCCTAATATGTCTTTTGAAAGGCTGTGTTTTCCTTGGCACTTGTTGAGTTTTGCTCATACAATACTTTGCAAAGTGGTTCTTTTTCCCACATTTATGACATATCTTACCAGCAGCTGGACAGGTCTGGTTTTTATGAGGGTAAGATCCTCCACACTGATGACATTTTTTTGTTTGTACATGTCCTTTCTTGTGCTGACTTTTTATTACACGATGCACTTCTTGCTTTATTTCAGTGTTACCTTCAATGCTACTTGCTTGCTGTGTACTTGTTTCATCTCTTTGGCCATCTAATAACATTTCTTTCAATGTGTATTTTGGATCTCGTAAAGCTTTCTTTCATAAACTATTTGATGATCCATTTGTGACAATTTGTAACAATATTTCGAACTCTTTTCTATCCCCAAAGTCACAACGTGATGCTAAGTTCTGTAATCGAACATGGAATGGACCTAAAGTCTCATTTGGCTCTTGTTTGGCCTGGCGAAATAAATATGTTTCATGAAGCAAGTTCTTCTGTGGCTCAAAATGTCCCGTGAGCTTTTCTAACGCTGTTTGAAATGATTGTTTGTTTTCACTCTTACTTTTCTATTTGATAGATAGCTCTGGATGAGCTGCAGGGAACTAAGACTAAGTCCATATGCATGTATTTTTGTAATTAAAAGGTCCTGGTTTATACTTTCAAGAGCTTTTGACAGATCAAAAAATATTGCCCCTGCAACCTTTATCAACGCTATTCTAACAATTTTGTAGAAGGTTGAGTAAGACATGCCGTGTATTGTAATTCTGCCTAAACCCTCCTAAATCCTGGTTCCCACTTGGTCGTTTGTGTCGTTTGAGTCGTCAGAGTCATTCCTGAAAGACACAAACGACCCAAAGAACACATTGTTTTCCACTTGGTCGTTTGAGTCTTTTGAGTCGTTCGTTGTTGATGCTGTTCATTGCTTGCACCATGCATCGCTCATTTAATTTTGGCGGCATGCGTGGAAGGAACGATGATAGCATTTGATAAACAACAACTGATGTTGCAAAGTCAACTATTTCTACCTCTGGTGACTTTGTACAGACGACGATGTTAGATCACTAAATTTCAGTCACAATAACTTTTGCCTTAGCGGGAAAGATATTTTAAATGCACCTTTATCTTGTCTCTGTTTGTCTTGTCTTATAATTACTGTGAACTTCCTTGGCATCCGTAGATTAGGACAAGGATTGGAATAAAGTTACTACCTGAGGCGGCACCTGCTGCCGCCGCCGAAGGGGAACTTTTTTTATAATTTGATGCTTTAAAATCGCCGGAAATTGCATTCTTTTAAGCAAATTTTAATAATGAACTCTTATTCTTAAATTGAATATCCACTGGGGGAAGCGATGGTTTTGATCGACTTCTTCCTTGTTTTACCTTACGCAACATAACTGCATAAATTTTCCAATCTGGGAGAAAATTTAGTTTTTCAGAACAAGAGTTTGGTTTTACGGTTTTACAGAACTTGTTATTGTCACGCACAACATTTTGGTCAAGTTTAGCATAATATAGCCCCCCTTCCCTATGAAGCTCGCTGTGCGGGCACCATATGGCCCTTAGGTAGAGAATACAGCTTCGAATTCTGCACCAAAACTGGTCTATAAAAAGTTGGCTTGGCAAAGTCCCTCCTCGGGTGGCCATTGTTAGCTCATTCACAGGCTGCATCCCAGTTTTTGGACAAAACCCCCTGTATCTCGGAATAGCGTCTTCTCTCGCCTGATCAACATCCAGATTCGAATTCTACGCCAAAAATTGGTCTGGAAAAAGTTTGTCTGGTAAATTGCCTCGTCGGGTAGCAATGCTCCCCCTTGTGCCTCTGGACTATTGTGTATTTCTTTTTTAAAGAAGCTTGTCTGTCTAGTATGTTCTTAACGGTGGAATTAAATGTGTTGAAATCCTGTCGCATATTGGGATTTCATATCTAATCTTGTGTTTCATATGTGTTTCATGGTCTCTGTCGATTATAATTTTCGGAACAATTTTTTTGCGGTACAGAATTCGAAAATGGCTTTGAAAAAAGCAAACAATTTACAACATGCTAAAAGCTTTTTCGTCTGACACTCCTCAGAGCATAAAACGTCAGAATAAGGTTCCGAAAGGACACGATGAAAAATATATACACGATTGTGGATCGAAATAGGCCAATCAGAAAAACGCAAGCACAAGACCGGTATAGTAGACCAATCAGTGCCGCGAGCCTAAAGAAAAATTACCAATAGAGTCCAAGAGAGAAAACGAACTCCTTCTGTCTACACAATGGCGGCTTTATCATTTGTATGTAGATCGACTCCAAAACTGCTAGATGGAAGGACGACCGGGCTCTGCCAATTATCCGAAACATGTCGTCATTATAGAGTTTTGCACAGTCTGGGTTGTCTAAAAGATGTTGACCGATGGCAGAATCACTTGTTTTAACAGTGTTTCTAGACCTACAAGATCGAGGAGGCTGTTCTCTTTGAGGGGCAGTCTCGTTTCTTATGTTGGAAGGGGCATGCTGTTTCGGAGTTTCCGCTCTAGTTTGGCCGTTTTGTCCTGCGTTTCGACATCACCAAATTTAGCAAATTTTTCTTTGTCGTGGAGAATCACCTCCATTTTTTTGATGTGGTCCTTTTTGTTAGAGATTTTAGTGCTTGGAAATGTTCTCTATGCAAAAGAAAATCAGAGTGGTCGATGGGAGAGCTACTATACGGACTTTTCGGACCTTTTTAACGAAAACTTCCTTTCAGAGTTGTTGTTACCATTGTATGAAAATCTAACAGTCCGGTTAGACTGTTTCACTAGTACTTGAGTGTTTTTCTGTATCAACAAATTGGTTCTTTGACGAGGAGAATGCCAAGGAGTAGCCACTTATCTTTATGTAGATTCACAGTGGAATCCCGATGTTACGAACCCCGTATATAACGAAGTTCCCGGTATAACGAACTAAATGTCTGGTCCCTTAGATTCTGCCCAAACAAATTCCTTACAAATTCTCTCGGTATAACGAACCCCGGATATTACGAACTCTCGTTATTGCGATCAAAGGTTTAGGTCCCTTCATCATAATCACCCTCGATATAACGAGCTTTTCATAAATTTTTCATCTTTTATTTTTTTTCCAGTGTTTATTTATCACTTTATCTTGGGGAAATCATTTTGTAATCGGCAAAACATGCTGATGATTCATTTCAAGCACTGGCTGATGGACTGAGAGCACGAAATGAAAGTTTGATCGCGTCAAAAATTACTACGAATGAGTACATTGACACTAACAAATAACTGTATTTCAACGGATTTTGCTTCGATTGCTTTGGGTGTTGATTAAATTAAGGACACTTCTCTTTTTTACGCCAACTGAAAATTTCCTCTAGTCAGAATTTAGAATAACAGGATAGAATTTCTGTGTCAAATGTATAGCAAATGTTTTTAAAGCTTCGATATTTGTTAGCTTGAGTCAACCGATAAACAGCTGTTATCCCAAAACGCCGTTATCCGAATCCATTACAAATACCATATAAAACTACTCAAAACTACACATACATTAAGCATCTCTAGATGAATTAATAAGAAGATTTCTTATAACAACAGCCAAGATAATGGACAGCTACTTGATTGCGCTGGCCTATTTCTACAAAGATGAATTCATTCCCAAAGAAGAGATTGCTCTTTTCTAAGAAAAAGGGTCAGCTCCATTGTTTCTTTATTTGGAAAATGATCGTTTTTTACTAGACAAAATGCTTGACTATTCTTGTTACTCAGAATTTCGTTTCGCCAAACAAGACATTCCTTGTTTAACAAGAGTTGCCCTCTCTTGAGAACCAGATCGTGTTCCGCGTTCTATATAAATAATTATCTGTGTTGCCTATTTCCAGTCATGCATTGTTTTATACTAGACTGCCGATATAGAAACTTTAGCAAATAACCCCTAGCGATACTCATAAATCGTCGCGAACCAGGAAAGAAAGCTTCTTTGTTGACGCCACCATTTTGAAACCCGCCCATTCGCCTGCGAGGTCCTAGTGAACTTGAGTGTCGTTTAGTGGTGGATGGAAACTAGGCTGTAGCGGAAAAATTATTTTTGTGCGTGTGAGACTCGGAACATTGCAACGTATCTTCAGTACCAACGATAACTGCCTGTCAGGTCAGATGGGATGCAGGTCGCTTGCAAATCTTTTGGCTACAGCTAACCTCAGTTTGATTTCGTGGGATGTTTGGGTGTCTATATCCAGCATAGAACCAAGGTATTTGAACTCGTCGACGGTTTCAATCTCGACATCACCCAACTTGACTTGACCAGAGCCGTTCACCGTCATCACATTTGTTTTCGCTTCATTTATTTTTAGACCAAAACCTAGACTTTCAGTCCTCACAGCTTCTACTAGCTCTTCCAGTTTGCGCTTATCATCCTCTAACAGTGTAGTATCGTCCGCGTAGCGTTTGTTTGAGATATTCATCCCACCAATCTTGAGTCCTGCATCTGGAAGTCTGCTTCTGACAGTACGCATGATGATTTCACCAAACACATTAAAAAGCAAAAAGCCGCGAACTAGTACAAGGAACAAAATTGTTGAATGAATCTTGTCAGAAAGATACAACGATGATTTTGTAGCGCCTCCCCAAAGGTGGGCGCCAGACTCAAAAGAATAATTTTGTAAATTGTTAAAAATTGGGGGGTGAGAGGAATCCACGAACCCTAGAGACGATCTCAAGATTTTCAGATGTAGGTTAAGCAATAGAAGAAAGGTGGGATTTCCATTTCAGATTTTATGGCACAGAATGAGAGAGTTATGGAAAGATGTAGAAATATCCAAGTCAGTCCCATTCATGAAAGTCGGGTTTTCACTTGCGTCAAATCACACCCTATTGTTTTACTTTGATTGAGCAT
Source organism: Rhopilema esculentum (assembly GCF_013076305.1). The sequence continues at coordinate 142,732 of NW_027019640.1, forward strand.
AACAAAATTGACTTTTCAGGTCATCAGCGAGAAGTAAGACTGAAATGCTACTTTGAAAGGGAGTGCTCGCAACTTAACTGGCAATGTATTAAAGGAGAATTAAAGCTTAGATAATTGCATCGGTTGATTAATATGTACTTGTTAAGTTTGAAGAAAAGTATATCATTGGCGAAGGGGATTGATAAAACAAAAGAGAAAGGGGGCACAAGGAACAAGCTTACTTTTAAAGAAGCTGTAGTATTAATTGTGTTACTGCAAGCTTTTTTACACTGTCTTTCTTCTGTCTACACATTTCACATTGTCTTTCTTCTGTATTTTTCTTTCAAGGTTATAGGCAGTGTCTTGCGGGACATTTATCGCACTTTGAAGACTGTCGTGCAAACAGAAGCAGATGAAGTCGCTTTGGATTTCGCCAACAGGGCACTTGTGCAGCTTGAATCAATCATCAACAAACTTCTGTTCCCTGCAGAATGTTTAAAGAAACAGATACGGGTGCTTCGACCATAAGACGTGTGATTCAGTATGCTTGCATATGTTCGCATGGTGCATTGGTAATTTGCTGCGGTCGGGAATCAAGATGCTTTTGATCATCCTGGAACAGGATTTAATATGCTGACCTACAAATTAAAGGATGCTCCTTCAGCAAATCTGCATACTGTATACAAATAGAAGAGGTATTTTCTACCACAAGATGTCCTGAATGAGTACGAGGTTCGCAAATAGAAGATGACTTTATTTTTGTTGATTTTTTTCAAAGTAAGAAAACTCAATCTTGTTTCAAATTCGACATTTCCATGCATCAATCGACTACCATAAATCAGTGTTAACTTGAGAGAGAATTGAGGATAATGATAATTTCCGTGACCGTTTACGTGTAAGATGTTTTCTCTTTTTCCACACTTCTTCCAGCTATAGATTTCAAGCGTATGCTCTGTTTTGCAGACAACCTGTCCCTAGTTAAAAAATTATGGAATTGGGTTGGATATCGCTGTTCACTGTTGATGCTACATGTCATTCGAATCACAATATTCACAACCCTATGCCGAATTCAAAAGAGCTATAAGAATTATATAGAATGCAATCCCCGCCAATAATACTTGTTAAGCTACTGTCTTTATTTTAAAATTTCACGTTAAAGTAGAAAATTTTGATTCGGAGAAAATTTAAATAAACGAAACTGCGGCCAAATTGAGGCACAGCTCAACTGAATTATTGAACGAGAGTAGCTGAAATTTTAGAGAATATGTCATTGTTCAGAGTAACTGAAATATTAGAACAGACAAATTGGAATCTAGAATCTTGAGTAAAGTAAAACTTTGAATCAAGTATTCATTGCGAGAGGTTATTGATTAGAAACTCTCTTGCGGAATCATTTATTTTTGCCTCTAGTACTGTTTGAAAATCCGGCCCAAATGAGTTTGTCCCCAACTCATGAAGACTACATCCATATCTTGATTTTTCTCCAATGCCTGGAAATGTCTTGGGCTCATCCTTTTCAAAGGATCTTTTTAAACAATACAAATATTAGCTAATTGATTGATTTCTATAAATAAATCTGTAAGGAAATGAGTTCTATAAATAAATCAGTAAGGAAATGAGTTCTATATAAATCAGTAAGGAAATTATTTTCATTACTAAATCAAGCAGTAAATGCAAATCTCTGCAATCTTTCAAAAAAACAGCCCTAAGTTTAACCAATAATATACCAATACTTTTAATTAGCTCGATGTGCTCTTACACAAATTACATACTGACCTTTAATTGATTGACGTCAGATCAAAACAAATGTACGATAATCGTCTAGCCATGGGCACAGAATTGGGTAAGGGGACAAGCCAATGCTTTGATGCACGTTCAAAGTTGAAAGGCACAGAACTCGGTCGGTGAAATAGAGTTGTATTTTTTCAGAGGCAACCACGAAATTTTCATTGTAGTTAGCAATCTCATGCGATTTCTTTTCCAGTTTTTTTTCGCGTTCTTTGATTTCATGTACTCTATTTTTTTTTATTCACGTTTGATCATTTGAGCTTTGAAGAGACAAAACGCAATCGATTTTTGGCACACCTTGTCATTTAATTCACTTGGAACTGCTTTTTATGCAGCCTGCTTTCGTCAGAGAATCTTCAGATACAAACAGAAACTATTTTTAAAACGCCAGTTGTTCTGTTGACCAGAAAGGAACTTTCCATTGACTGTGGACAAGAAATCTCTGATTTCAAGGAACGTAGGGAAATGGAGAAATGCCTGGGTCATTATATTTTTCCAAAGGGGATTTCCCGGTGGGAAAATTTCTCACCAGGACGGTGCTCACCGGGCTTGTTTCACGGGGTTGTTGCTTAACTTTCCCTTGTTAGCCGGGACTGTGCTAATAATTTTATTGCGCTGATTAGGCACGTTCTGCAACAGCGCTGCTTTAACAAATAAAGTACGGTATCATTTCAAAATGGTACGGGGGAAAACGGAAACCGTATGATATGGTTCTGTTTTTAATGCGAAAAAAAAATACAGGATAGTGATAAGACGGAACAGCTGAAACTTTGACTTACTTTGACATGATTTTGAACTGAAAGACAAGGTTACAGCTGCCCCCTGTGCCCTTGGCTAGAGGGGCATGAAAGGGGCAGAAAGTGCCTTTTTTGCAGTGCCATAGAATTCCATGTTCTGACAAGTAGAGTATGCTTCATGCCCACCCTTCACATAAAAGGGATCTCATTCATGCCTATCAGAGCTTTAGATACCATTACCTTGACACTTGACGACAAGACTCAACTCTCTACTTGAACTGGGCCTGGTTAAAGGTGGTAACAACAATTAAGGTCCAGTCTTACTGAGGGAAACAAAACTTCACCCTTGCCTTATAAAACAAGATAGGCAAATGGCAAAAATTTACTCTAAAGAATAAACAATATCCCACCCCTTCACCTTTGACACTTCGAGCTTTTGTCTACGACTAGATATTTCACATCCAAAAAATACTTTCAAAAGAAAATAGAGTCGAAGCAGAGAAAATTGCTATAAAAGTTCCGATAGTTTCCGAAACCAATTGCAACAAAAAATAATTGATGTTGCTTTAAGCCACCAAGCTGTACTATTAAAAAAATTTCGGGAGGAGTACCCCCCCCCCCCGAAACCTCCTTTTTACTCGATTCACTTCCCTCATCTATGTACACCGTCGTGCCCTTAGTAAAAGTCTGTCGCCTTTGCCCTGTCATACTTCCGGCATCCCTGAGTACGTTGACCCTGTTTTCAGAATACCATTTTGGTCCATCGGGTACTGGACAGCCTAATGACACACCTTGTTAAATCTACAATTGCGTCGGAGAGTAGGTAACCCGGTTTTTTTCGTTTGCTTTTTGATGACAATCGGATTTTTATACCAAACCAAAGTATATAGTACCTCAATGCTAAATGTTCTTAACCTGTGCAATTTTAAAGCTTTTTCAAGACAGAAATATGCATTTAGGTTTACAAGAATAGCTAATCCTCACGTCTGTATCCCCCCTTGCCTATTTGAAATTATTCTGACGCGTCAAAGTACCTGTTACTTCTGTTACTACGCTACAAATGTTATCACAAAGTAAGGATGAAATAGAAGAATTAAAGCAACTCAGCGACTTTTGACTACATTGGTGTCACTTGCTTAACTCTTCCATTTTTATTGGAAGTTTTTATTAAGAAGGCTTATCAGAGACGTGATCTCGATTTTCTGTCGGCTTTCTAATAAAGACTTGTCACTCGCTATTTCACAAGAAGTATCGTCTACTGATAGAGATGGAGCAAAGCGAATCCGATTTAGACAATGCGATGAAAAATAAAAAGGAATATCGGCTACACAAGAATACAACAGGAAGTGTTAGGGAAAGCCGCGACAATGGATGTAAAACCGCAAAACAGGGGTTTGCGTGTACACACATTCAAGAAAGACCTGCTAAAGATTCGGGGAAGCAAACTAACGCTCACTCGTATTGTAAGCAGCAAGATGGGGAAACCTCTCGAGGCTCATCTGGACATCAGTACACAGCAGTAAGCATGAATTGGTTGCCAAACTCGAAGACAATTGTTCCGCCAGATT
>NW_027019640.1:146903-205680 GCF_013076305.1 Rhopilema esculentum
GGGAAGCAAACTAACGCTCACTCGTATTGTAAGCAGCAAGATGGGGAAACCTCTCGAGGCTCATCTGGACATCAGTACACAGCAGTAAGCATGAATTGGTTGCCAAACTCGAAGACAATTGTTCCGCCAGATTTTGAGCCCAGACCATGTACATGTCCAGGTATGAATTCATCTCTTTTGTACAAAACCCCTGTTAATTTGCTGTTATTTATGTTATTTCGGTGTCTCGCTTAGCTTTGTTGTCCTTGCTGTGCCCCAAGCCCCCCGTTCGGATCCTCATTTGTTAATGAGAAATCGAATCGAGTGGTGTTAAGATCCGGCCCATGGGCACTGCAACTCCGTGTAACACGTCCAAAGTTGTTTCAAAGCACACAACACTTCCTCCATCAATTGGTCAAAATGGAGGTAGGATATGTGATTTGTATACTAGGAGAGATGAAGGCGATTAATTTGACTAAAGGCGACGGCAATTTGCAGCAACCGATGCGGGAGAGGCTGAAGGGGCCTAACCCTAAAAGTTCCTAAACAGCTTGCCTTTTGAACCACTAGAAAAGTTTTGAGCCTCCCTCATCAGTCCATATGCCAAGGAACGACATAAACAATTTTGTTGGGGGGGAGGGGGGCAGCCCTGATAAATAAGTGTAAAACAGCAATATTTTACAAAAAAAGTATTTTACTTATGCTACTTAAGTTTTTTTTAGGGGGGGGGCACGTCCCCCGATATCTCGGTCCTTGCCATATGCTTCGTGGTCCCTGGCTATCTCACCATATTCTGACTAGCTGCAGCCAAATAATTTTTTTTAAACAAGTACATTGTAAAGAGAGGTGCCGTGGTGGGGATGCATAGTTCTCTTTTGTTGGAATGTGAAAGTATGTCATTTTGCTCAAGAGGGTTAGTTTCGCAGACCCCAATAGCTGCAAATACAAGACTGGAAACTTTGCTGCGCGCCCGCAATATATTGCCCGCGCACACCTCTGCGCGCTTTTGCATACTGGCCGCGCAAAATCCCCTAGATCCCTTGACAATAGGATTTAACATTATTAACAATAAAAATAACTAAGAGTGCATGATTTCAGGCGCGCAGTCTCAAATTTTCAAAATAAACTTGCCCGCGCAAGAAGCAAAGTTTCCAGTCTGGTGCAAATAGGGTTAGCAAACCTTTATCTTCCCAAAAAGTTTAAAAATTTATACATGTTGAAACAATAGAAGACAAGAAATCATTATTTTAACATATTTTTAAAGGGGGTATCATCCCATGCCCCCAATACCAATAGGCCTGCCCCTCTAATCACGCATGCCAACATTCTGGTATGAGATTGAGGGAGCATTATCAAAGTATGATTTATATACCATACAAGTTGGATGTGGTTGAGAGGAAACTTGTGACACCATGGTTTTAGCTGGATAAGAAATCAAGAGAATTACCAGTAAGTAAGAAAGAAACATAATTTGAAAGGTTTAATCCTCTGCAAATTACAACAGTAACATAATTAAGGTTCTGAGGAACTGTAAATAATTGAAATACTATTAGATTTGGCATAAACTCATTGAAAAAGTATTAGAGTATAGAAAATATGTATGTTTTAAATATACTAGAAATAGCTCTTGCTAGTACTGCCCGCAAACAATTAGTTCCTTGATAATGATTGTTTTGAAAATTTAGGTCAGGATATTCGAAGAAGACACCATCTTGGGTTTTCACAATTTTATAAAAACAGCTGCTCTAGTTGATGCTAAAGTATTCTTTTTATCAAGAATTTTTGGTGTTCAGTGTGCCTTTGATTTAAGTCCAACGCCCTTTTGAAAATCATGAAGTTTTTCGAGGGTTTGACATTTATTTTTCGTTTTCGTGAAGTAAACAAAGACGTCTGAAAATGAAAAAAGAGGTCCTACGGTCTCGAGTTTTTGGGAGAAAGGTGTGGCATTCGACTGGTTTTGATTCCCAAAACTTCAAATCAAAACTTCCATCCATTGCGGAGAACCGAGCTGTGATGCAGCACCCTTTTCGTGCCAAAAAACTGAAGGCCTTTAACAGAGTCTTGGCAGAGCAACGCTCCGAAGATAATTCCCTTCCGCACAAAGAGGTGGCGGTTAATGACCTCCTCGACAAAGCCGATTGATTGACAATGAAATTGATTGACAGTTGTCATGGCAGCAAAAAAATGACAAAATCTGCTGACAAAGTGCTGACAACATGAACTGAAGCTTCCATATGCTACTTATACGCGGGGCAGACTATAAGCCCTTCACTCGCGCGCTGTCGCGCGCGAGTTGCGGGCAATCATATCAGGGGTGGCTGGGAGAGATTTTAAACTGCTATTAGAGAAAATTGTGGTATCAGGGCATGGCTGCCGTTGATTTTTACTTCCAACCACACCCTCTTTAATGGTTGTTTTCAATATTTCACTGCTTTTTTCTATGCTCTACCTCATCATTACATCTTGATTTTCTTGGCCTCAAGTCGAAAACACCTTGCCATTTTCTATTGTAACACTCTCTTTCTTGTAGTAATAAAGAGAAAAGCAAAAAAATGGGGGGGGGGGCTATGGCCACAGCGGTTATTTGATCTCTAGAGCAACATGGCCCATTGTCAGACTTATCAGACTTATAATTTTAAATTTGATACTAATCCCATAAAGATTGTAAAGTCGCAGCACGTTTCTTAGTTCTAAATAAAATTCAGAGACATTCTTTCAAATTTCTACTAAAACAACCTTCATTGGAATACATCTACAGTTCCAAAGACATGTCTACACATTCAGTCTTTCAATTACAACTGTAGGCTTTGGCTTCGACGGCCTGTGGCATGCAAATGAATATCATCAGCCTACAATGAAAAGGATCTCTGTCCGTAGCCGTAGCCTCTTTTTTGTTGCTATTAACGACCCTCTTTTAATAGCAAAATCATATCGGCAAGTATCGTGCATTGAAATACTCCTTAATAAGAACAAATATTTCTGATAAATGCTCATTGTTAACATAAAAAACCAAAGCACCATATTTTTCAATTCAATTTAAGTGCAGATATCTTTAATATATTTAAACAAAGTCGCTGTTGCTGTGTTTATTATGGTTGTGAAGAGAGGATTGTTTGTCAGTATGTCGTTAAAACCCCCAACGTAAACTAGCAACGTCCATATGATTTATTTTAAACGCAATATGCCACATGAATGGAAGAGTGAACGGAGGAATCTTGCTATTAGAAGTGACCCGGCTAATAGCAAGTCCGCATATATTGGGTCTTTCACAACAGCATGATTGGCCACTTTACATCACACAAGGACTCACAAACCAAGGTGGATATGAAAGTTGCTATTAGGATTCACAAACCTAATAGCAAAATTTCAGGGCTGTGGTTGTAGTGTTTGTTTGAGGCCGCCCGATGAATGCGTAACAATAAGTGTCACAACAAGCGTAGGAGGGAGGTCTTTTTTGAAAGGATCAAATCAGTTTCAAGAGTAGGGGCTTCTGCTCGCTTTACCATGGCCATATCACGCCATATCATTGCAAAATGGCAGGAAAACAGTTAGCTGTCCAAATAAACTGTTTTTGCCAAAGATTTCCAGTGCTAGTTTCATTTTAAAGATATATGACCAATAGATTATGAGAGTCTTTGCTGGAAAAAATTGCTATTAGACTAATAACGCTAATACCGCTCCCAGCCGCCCCGGTATCATATATATTTATACTGCTTATTTAATCTGGCCTATACAGAAGCCGATAATGCAGATTGTGCATAGCACATGGCTTTCATCTTTTTTGAAGCTTTCAAGAATGGATAATTTGTGTACCATTTTTTTTTACTTTCAAATTTCACAATATAATTGTTCAGTTCCTTTTTGGTTCACTATCATCTCACGCAGTCTGCCATTTTTAGAAGAACTGCAACAAACAGCACCCAACGCACATGCCTCATTGACAGCACCTGCGTAATGTTTTGATTGGTTAAATGTTAATCAAAACACATTTAAACAAAAATATGTTGTTTTCAACTGTGGACCATTCATTTTTATACCATTCAGAATTCATCAGCAAAATCTAATTATCCTTTAGATTTATTACAAGAATGCATTTCAGTGAAAAATATATCTCTAACAAGAAATTCAGAAACTCTAAAAACCCTGAGATTTTATCTCTGATATGATGGTAGCATGCGGGAGGTCATTATTGAGTGAAAATATTGCAATATGTGGGAGTGTTGGCATGTATGCTGTATTGTAACTAAAGACCTAGTGTTCTTGTTCATGTGCTGACCTAGAGAATACCTTATCTTTCCCTATTTTGGCATTTTCCTTTCAAAATCATTTGCCCCACAACTTAGCTGCCTTCATAACAATACAAATTAAAATGAAGCTAAATCCATGAAGTATTTGTATAATTTTTTTTGTATTTGTTGCTACCTAGCATCCAAAGGTATTTTTTAGGACACTGAGAAGCTATGCTTATCGAGCAGTGTCCTGGTCCTTCCTCTCGATGTGACCACACCTCGAGATTCCTACGCCTGGAATTACAGAGAGCTGGCGACTCTCCCCACTCTGGGTGAAAGTTTGGTCGTGCCAGGGACTCGAACCACAGACCCTTGGGTCTGTAGTCAGCGCCTCTAACAACTGAGCCATCCTCGCAAGTCTAGATATTTCTACAAATGCCTATCAATCACTTGAATACATTGCACACCAAGTGGCATAGGTTAGCAGGTGCGGATCTAGCCAAACTTTGACTGGTTTCCAGGTGCTTTACCTGGCTACAATCCTGTTTGTTATTGGTTCATAAATATAGCTAAAAGTTTCTAATGAGGCTAGTAGAATGTGATTAATTTGTCCAAACTTCATCTAAAATGTCAAAATTTTTCTCCATTCAGCATGGCCTTTGGTCCTCTTCCTACAACTTTGATTTTAATTTTCTGCAATATTTTCTACAAGAAAGTCTAGTCCCTCAATACAAGATCTCAGATTCTTATTTGCATCCATATTCCATTTGTATAATTTTGTATCAAAGCCTCCACACCTTAGAGCTATGGATATGGAATATGCTTTTAATCCACCGGTTTTTTTCGCATAATGGAAACATATGGAGACCGGTTTTCACAGGTTTTGAGAAAACAATAGCAACCGCTTTCAATAGCAATTTTGTCGCAGAGATAGCATACTCCAAACTGTCACTTTGAGTGATTTCCTCGATTTTGAATTCCTCCGACACTTTGGGATAAAAGATGAATGAGGAAGCTGGGAACTCTGTCGCAATCTTTGCTACAAGGAAGTGCTGTACTTACGAAATTAAGAACTTATGTGGGGGTTCAATTCAAAATGTAAACAGAAGAACTGTTGTCAGTCAGAGAGAAATGCAGCAATTGTTGCAATTGAAATTTTAGATAAAAATTCTTATTGTACAGTTTCTTAGAGATTACAGAGAAACATAGCTTTTAGAATTTGACTGTTTTTTTTAAACCTGTGCAACTGGTCTAGATCTGCACCTGATTAGGGTGCAAAGGGGCAGTAAACCTTAAATTATAAGCTAGAATGGTGAACTTTAATTTTCTAAATTTAATAAAGAAGATTTTATACATCAAAGGAAATGTAAGGTCCCACTTTTTTTAAAGGAATTTGCCCTTAGAAACTATCAAAAAAGCAACCGTGTGCATCATAAAACCTGATATATCCTCTTAGTAAATAATTTGACTAAGCATGAACTTAAGAGACAAGATACATTTCCACCACCTGCTTTTAAGTGCAAATAGGGGTACCAGAGCAAATTTTTTGGTGGGGAAGGGGGTTCTACACAAATTGGTAATCCCCCTGCCTCCAACATATCTGCCAATACTTCTAACTGTAGGTATGCCCCCAGACTTGCTCCCTTTCGTAACATGGTTTTCTCTAACTGATGTGCCTAGACAATTCCCAGTGATGTGCCTAGACAATTTCGGGGGGAGGTGGGGGTGGGTTCAGGAATAGAGTGCCCAATTATTTTTTTGACCAACTAATTTTGTATTGCAAACTTATTCAACAGTACTTAATACAGTGACAATGCTCAAGAATCAATTCACAATGAAATAGAATATTGAATACGAAATTTAATATGTGATAAAAATTCAGGAACAAAATAATGATATGATTGCATAAGTAAATTAAGTTTTGACAAACTTATAAGTAAATTAGTTTTTGCGGACCTCGGTTTTTTGGGCAAGTCCAAGACATCTTTTGGTGAAATATCAAGTACAGATTGGTCTGCAAAAACGCTTTTGAGCTCTTTAAGAATAAATTCAATTTATAGTTTCCCTCGATCCATAAAAATATTATAATGGAAAAGTGCAGCAAATATGACAAAATTGATACCGTAGATCTTTGAAATTTCAATAATTGGAAAATGTTCTGGTGCAAAACCACCTGCAATGCTGGAAATATTTTACTAATCTGCTGCTCCCTTTCTTTTCCAATTTAGTGGGGAGGGAATCAGTTGTTTAAAGATTGTGTTGACTGCCACACTGATTTCAAGCTGTTTCTTCTGAATTTCATCATCCATTATTTTTCTTTTTTTACAGTATACTTTCATAAACATAATAGCAATGATAAATCTGATGATTTAGAGGAACAAATGGTTTTGTTCCTGCATCTTTATCACATTTTGCAACTTCCTCTAGTACTTCAGGTACTTCTTTGTATGATTGCTCTCACAGCTTCTGGTTGGGCATGCCATCTTGTCTTTGATAGGTTATCTAGTTACCACTTGTTATAAACTTGTTATACTTGGCATATAGTTTTGAATGCCAAGAGGTGCTTTATCAAAAAAGGAAGATACTGAGTCAAAAGTGTCTTACATACCAGATATAACTGCACTTACATCTGTGTTCAATGACCAAAATTCTTCCAAGAGGTCTACATGGAATCCTTTTCTGGCATTATATATTTCTGGCAAGATGGGCTCACTGCATAGGTTTAAAAACATACCAGACATGTATCTGGGACGCATTTTGCTATTATAGATGTCAGCAAGTCCTAGTCCTGGCTTGTCAGAATATGTTAGCCGTCTAATGAGTCTCAAGCCAAGATTTTAGGAGTGGTTACATTTGCTTAGTGGTAGACGATTTATTTCAATTTTGAATCTTCTTCATTTTCAGTCCTGAATGAGATTGATTGTCTAGCTTTTGCAGGGCCTTTGACGAAGGGGGGGGGGAGGTGCTGGGGCACGGCCCATCCACTTTTTTGTAAAACAATAGAGCTTTTTAAAAATTATTTTGTTTTGATTGTTAAAATCTCCCTTGCCCCCCCCCCCCATTTTCCAACTTGTGCTGGAGCTCATGTTTTGTTCTGTCAAACATTGTGATAATTTCCCTGTTCTCCATAAGTTTTCTTCCTTTTAGACATAGACAAGGTATCACTTTCTTCATTTTTAATAGAGCTCCGAAGGTTTGGGACAGCAAAATTGTTCAAAATTATGGAGAGCTGCTTGGTGGCTTTTGCTTTTGAAGTGCTCCTCTAACCTAAACTGCTATTCATCTTCATCCCATTTGTCATTCCATCTGACCAGCCATTTTTATTTTTTCCCTTGTCATTCCCTTCCTCAAACAACTAGCAATCAAAGCAATATGCAAGATCTTTGCTCAAGTGTGAATGATATGTTCTAGATACAGATATATTGGTACCAGCTTAATGGCAGTTTATTTACAATATTCCAAGGAAGAAAGTTATAGCAAATCATACAAACAAAATAAATGCATTACATGTTGAAAGTGAGTCAGACTTCCCAATTCCTGCTAAATTTTTTGCTGTATGACAGACTTTCTTGAAGTTTCATAAACATTTGGGGGCATGATACCATTTAATACTTGAAGATAGAAAAAAAGGAAATGAAAACTTTGGCACTGCACTCCACCAGTCCTTTTTGTGAAGAAATTTTCGCAAGGATCATGAAGGACAATGAGGAAATGATGCTTTGTTTTCATTAACAACTTGACCCTTCATTCAGGAATGCCATACTTTTTAAGGACAGATTAAAAGAAAATACGTTACGTTTGACCAGCTAAGTAAAAACATAAGATAAAACTTGAAAAAAGTTTGACCTTTTAAATTTCTTCTTCCCTCATCCTCCCTAATTGCATTCTTTTGGAGCTTCGATACAAAGTCTCTTACTTGGAGGCTCTATAACAGTCTTACGTTTTTTCCTCCAAATGAATGTCAACTGCTCTTTTTGGTATAGCGTTTCTTTCCATTACTGTCCAGCTCTTATCATTGTCGCTTATTATCAGTATTTGTTGTTCCCGCTTATGAGTAACCGATGTGGGGGCCATCAAAGTTAACGGGACAATGGACTTTGAACTAGATTGTTCCTATAGAAAACGGACTAGATGACTAGATCGTTTCAAAAAACAACTTAAAACACATCTATTAAACATGACCTCCTTATAGCAAAACTAGATGCTTACGGATTCAGCCATGAAGCACTGTGTCTTGTTAACAGCCACTTGGAAAATAGGCATCAGAGAGTTAAGATTAATGGATCATTCAGTACCTACAAACAACTGTTCCTTGGTGTTCCGCAAGGAACAGTTCTTGGTCCCCTCTTCTTTAACATCTACATAAATGACTTACTTCTCTCCTTAATGGATACGGATATCTGCAATTACGCGGATGATACAACTCTATATGAGTGCGATAAAAATCTCAATAATGTAATTGCAAGGCTAGAGAATGACTCAAGTATAACTATCCAATGGTTCGCTGATAACTTTATGAAGTTGAATACAAACAAATGTCATTTACTTATTCTTGGCAAAAGTTCTAATCAACAGATTAAAGTTAATGTAGGAGATTCTATTATAGAAAACTCGGAAGAGGAAAAGCTACTAGGTGTTGTGATAGACAAAAAACTCAGTTTTGAGACACGTATCAGTAAGTTATGTAAGAAGGCTGGTAGCAAACTCACTGCCCTCGCTCGCTTATCTGGATACATGGACGCTAATAAACTTAAAATCTTAATGAGAGCATTTGTAATTAGCCAATTCGAATACTGTCCACTAGTCTGGATGTTCCACAGTAGGCACTTGAATAGTAGGATTAATAGAATACACGAAAGAGCTCTGAGAATTGCATACAAAGACTATGATTCTAGCTTCAACACTCTGCTAGAAAATGATGGCTCGGTAAATATTCATGTAAAACACCTGCGCAATCTTATGATTGAAATGTTTAAAACAAAGGGGAATATCAACCCTACTTTTATGAGGGAAATTTTCTGCGAGCATCATGCTGTTTATAATTTGAGAAATAATAATGAATTTATGGTACCAAGAGTAAGAACAACCATTTATGGAACCGAAACTATCAAGTATAGAGGGCAGCGTCTTTGGCTCTCTTTACCTCAGCACATAAGGAATGCTCAATCTATTAATGAGTTTAAGAAAGAAATTAAAAGCTGGAATGGCACAGACTGTACATGCAAATTATGTAGGACGTTCGTGCCGCAGCTTGGTTTTTTGTAATTCTATCTTTTAAATAGCTCAGGTTTTTATAGTTTTTTAATGGATCATTTTGTACTTAAAATTTTATGTATTTAATCTCGTATGTATTTAGTTGATGTAGTAGTTTTAACAGTTGGCTTGGATTAGCTCATTTCTTTGTAAATAGCTATGTAGCGCCAACTTTAAATAAATTGATTATTATTATTATTATTATTATTATCTCAAGAGCTGACGCTAAAACACAACTCCCTGGAAGAACAGCATTAGGTAGATAAGATATGTAGGTCTTATAATCTTTAATTGTTAGACAGGTTATCAATGTAATTAGATTCTTAATTATATTTTTTCTTATTTTGCTTAGATTTTCATTTACTGAAAGGTTTATTTGTCTATAAAAATATTTAAATGAAAAAATGAAAGTGAAGAATACTTGTCGCGGATTACGGAAATCTGGCAATTTCTGGACAGAATTCTACACACTTGCCGGGCGCGAAATTTCTCGATACGGAAATTCTTCACCTGTTGTCTTGTAAAAAAATTTTTGAATAAAGGTCCTATCAACGATTTTAAGACGCGGAATTTTGGCTAAAAATGACCGAAACGGCGGATTTCTACCCCCGTTGACGGCCCCCGCTTCGATTGCACTCGCGTTTTAAAAGCGTTCAGCTAAAAGGCCTCGAGGGAAATCGTTGACGACGCCGCGAGAAGATGTGAATTGAATAGTAGTGACAACAACAATAGTGCGTCTTTTGCTAACTTTTTCTTGAGTGCTCTACCTTTCTCTTGCGGGCGATACATGTTTTCACGAGGGCGGTCAGGGTCAATAGCCCGCTTCAGCACAGCTAATTCCAGTAAGAAGACAGATCACATGAAGTAAAAATTTAAAATACAAATTAACTATTTCTGCTACATAGAGCAATAATACTGTGGAGTGCAATATACAAATATCTAGATAGAAATAATCACGGAAAAGCTAAATTGATTGGTTACTAAGGGGATTAAGAGCAAAACATTTTAGCCAAAATTGCAAGGCAAAAGTTATCAATCATAATGTGAGGCAAAAATTGACTATCCACAATGCAAAGCGAAAATCTTCTTGATATAATCAAACATTTCTGTAATCGGAGCTTTTGTGGAAGGAACCTCTTTTGACTAATGGTCGCGAGAACATGCTGTTTTATCGACCAATCGTTGACTAAGGCGTCCTACATTCCGGGCTTCGCGTCGGCACGAAAATTCATAAACGACTAAAAGATTATGTTCACTAATAATTGTTAAGGCTAATATCTGCTGTGCCTTGATTTCATACACCAGCTTTTCAAGAAATATACCTTAAACAAATTGTATTGTTTTTTTAGTTGAACCTGTTACTCGTCCACCATTTTATAATCACCTCGGATCAGGCCCAGATGTCAAGCAGCTAAGAGAAAGCTTAGAAAAAAGGTATTTATCAGTTTAATTTCTGCTAAAAATTCAACAATATTTGAATATTTGCTTTTTTGAAAGCCTTTTTTAAGTTATGTAGCACCAAATCATTGTCAACAATATTTCATATCTTACACCAAACATATGAATATTAATTCCTATTTAAGAGAGATTTTTTTTTCATCTAAGATTCAATGTGACTGGCCATGCATTGCGAATCGAAAAAGTAAGGTACACTTGCGAAGAAGGGAAAAATCGTGAAGGTTGTCCAGTTGCAAAATGGGTAAGATCTATCATTGCAAGTTTACTGCCTGGCATTGATATTTTCTTGGTCAAAAAACTTGTTAATTTTCTCATCAGCACACATGATAAGCTGCAGCAAAACACAATCGTTGTGAGAATGACTTCCCTTTGACCCTCCAATAATGGAGCTAAGCATTGGTCATACCAATAGTACGTCAGGTTTTCATTAAATTTGCCTTTTTTCCAAGGTTTATATGTTAATGTATAGTGTTGTGTAGTATTAGCAGAAAGGAGCGGACATGGTCATCATTGTCGTTAATTTCAGGTTCTTCGACGTCAGGATGTCGATGAGAAGATACTGGTAGTTGTAAGAGAAAGGCCTGGCCATTTATGTGAAGACAAAGTGATTGTTATATCGATTGTTGTCTGGGAAGGATTTGAAAGGAGTAAAGCCAGCTATTTGTATCAAAGATTGACATCATTGCTAAGTGAGCATGCTACGATGGTAACTCGAAGATGTGGCACCAATGAGACGTAAGATTTGTGAAGATTCCATTAATTTCACTCTTCATATCTAAAATCGAATTTTCTACACAAATATCGTAACTACTGTAACTATTATAATATGCTCCCTTAGAAAGAACTGCTGTTGCCAAGGAGACAATGCGGACACATGTGGAGCTTCGTTTTCTTTTGGATGCTCTTGGAGTATGTTTTACAATGGATGTAAATTTGGAAACAGTACCTCTCCAAGAAAATTCAAAATTCAGGAAACAGAAAAAGTATGTGTCCTGTCCCTTTTTCGGTTTATTTTTTCGGTTTTTTTCTGTCCAGAAACCAGTGGACAAGTCTTTGGGCAACTTTTGGCCTTGGGGGTTAAATTCCTTATTCTCTATTACAAAGGAAGAAAACCATAACCTTCAAATCTTTTCGTGATTGGTTTGCGGAAAACAAAGTAAGCAGTCATTTTGAAAAGACAAACCCAAATCTATTCTTTTTGGTAAAAAGGCAAAAGCCTGGATAAGCCTCGTGTAAAAATGTCGCGCAGAGTGTAATTAGCACTCAGCCCCTGTGGGGGAGCTTATTTCGCGAAAAATATTGAGGGCTTATTCGAGGATTTACAATAACTATAATACTTGGAAAAATGGCAATTTGAAATGTTTGTAAAGTAAACAACACTTCCTGGTTAACTCCCTTTGCAGGTTGTACTTAAATAAAATTGCGCATGCACCTCATTCGTGTCATGATTCCCGAGGTTGAGCAAAAGAATTTACATTTTACAAATAAATTCGCGTCAATCTAAATCTGCATATCACGGCACATGTTGGGGCTACATAGTTCACAGCTATACACTAGCCAGCTTATAGCTTGAAAACAAGGAAAAACTGTAAAGATTTATATAACCTATCTTCTGGTTAAAACCCACAAATAATCCAACTCATTGCCGAAAAGTAACGTGGAGGTCAACGTTTATATTAAACCTCCCATTTCACAACACAACACAACACAACACAACACAACACAACACAACACAACACAACACAACACAACATAAAACAACACTTCCAGTAACGGATTACTGTTTACTGGCCTGGTTCATAAAGTTAAGAACAGGGCAGAGACCAAGTTACAGTGATTTGATGGAAAGAGCCTGAGTTCATCTCACCCAAATTGCAATAAATTTATCTGATTTCACACGTTCCGGCTATTGCTAGATTCCTTTTCAAGTTATGTCATCCTGATTCAAATAATCTCATAATAAATTTTGTTACGTCATAACTTACAACCTCTTTTAACTGGAGATTCCTTTGCAATCTGTAAAAAGGGTTAATCTACCCATGCAAATTTGATTATTCTATTTTATTTGTTTTATGCCCTTATGTTTTCTCTGTCATTCTATCCCGTGTTGTATTTTTTGAGCTTTTCTCAGATACATGCAGGACAATAGATTCAAGTCATATAGCCGTAGGCAAGGCAACCACGCAACTGATATTAAGAATAGAAAATGCGTAAGAGAAAAATAGGTGCGTAAATCTGATCAGCTTTCTAAAACTGGTGACACCAGTCCAGATCCTTGCCTGACACCCAATACATATATGTAACCGCATCTTTCAATTTAAATTTATTGAGCTCCAAAGCTTCGGCAAACTCTAAGATTCTCACTCACTCTCTCTCGTGTCACTTCTTTCAATGAAACCCCAATTTACCGAAATTTATCTTATGTCATACCGTGCTTATCTGAAATAGCGCTCCGGCGCGAATGAGCGCCCCATCGAAGTAGCGCCCCTGTAATGGCTAAAACAATCCGGGCGCCCTCTGCAGAGGCGCTCATTCAGATAGTATGTAAGAACAGGCGAAGCGAAAAGACAAAAGACGAGTTCTTCAGTAATGTTTTGCTTTATTTTATGACCAACTAAAAAAAACAAAGACACCCGCTCAAATATAGGGAGTGTACTACGCTAAGCTACATGGTAGTTGTTGAAAGACCGCAAGATGAAGGTTCCTTTATTTATATTGGTAGACGGAGATGGAGACGATGATAAAGCCATTGAAATACAGCTTCAGTATTCACATACTTTGTATCTTGTGTATTTTTTTCACTTTTTTTTGTGATGGTTATTTTTTTAAATATTTTTTATAGGAAGCAGAAGTGAAGCTTTTATTAGAGAGTCTTGCAACGGAATTTGGACCCAAATGTAAGATGTTCGCACCAAAGGCTTACTACAACATGGTAAAATGTTTTTTATTCTTCTTTGCACATTTCAAGGTTGTGTGAAAACTGGAAACAAATTTCTGCACACTTAAAGCACTTTTTGCAGAAAGGTGAATGGAACGTTTTATAATTTAAGGGGCGTAGTGGCTATGTGGGTTTGGAGGGGGGTGTGATTGTTGTTAAATAAAAGCTTAAACGTTGTAGATTTTGCGGTGGTTTTGTATCATAGTATTGGATGACACCCTGAAATCAATGTTAGATAAAGCATTGTAAGATTCTCAAGATAGTAGTCTGCAAACAAACTTTGTAGAGAATTTTTCTTATCCCTCTATTTTCACATGCTATTATTGTTATTCAACCTTGATTGGGTCATTTTATTTCGCTTTTCTTACATTTTTTCACATTATGATTTTCTTCAATTGAAACAAATCTTATGAATGTGTCCAAACTTGAATATTTTTAGACATACTACGACTCAATTGCTTCCCAATGCCGCATGGGAAAAGGTGAAGGACGTCCTTTTTCTGGACTGACCTGCTGTCTTGACTTCTGTGCCCATAGCCACAAGGACTTACATAACATGAACCACGGAACAACAATGGTATGTGTCATATGCAGTAGAATACCGTGTTGAAAGCGTCCTTTTGTGCAGCATAAAAAGGTTTCAGCCAATATACACTTGTTTTCCTCTTTATCCAAGAAAGGGTCTTTTTAATGACGCAGAGTAATTCACGTTTAGGATTGATTGATAAGTGCAAGAGAAATTGTTAATAAATATAGCCATTTTGATGCAGCTTCTATCTCTTCAGATAAACACAATTTTGATTTTGATTTTTCAAGAAAATATAGAATATTCAAACCGAAAATCGAAATTGATTTGGAAAAAAATTGAAAGTTTCTTTCGATAAGAATTAACAACAGAAAATCCATGTTTACTAAAAGATACACGAGTAAGAACATACCCAGGCCAAAAGCAAAAGTGTAGCTTTTTATGCAGTTTTTATTAATTTGAATTTTTAGTTATTGAATTAGTAAAGCCCAGGCGCTTAATTACTTACCACCAGAATTAAGACGAAAAAAACTTGAATAGTTAAAGGAAAAGTCTGGGAAATTTGCATACGCCAAATTCAAGAAATTAAGCATTTCTTCTCAACATATCTGTGACAGCGAACGTGATATTGATCTTGAGCGTGAAACTGAGCTAGACCATTGTTAAGTAAAGAAAGGCCGTTTCGATTCTAGCCAGACTCGTCTACACGGTGTACAACTAAATTTGGGAAGGCATCCAGATGAAAAGGCTTCGCATCTTCTACACGTATATATCATTAAAGGGTGTGTAGATGGACAATGTTGGTTAGAAAAGTGATAAAAACATCAAGGTAAAGTTAGCAGAAACAGCTGGATGATCTCAAATTGAGAAAAAGCAAGTCAATTACTGTTTCAGCGAATTACCTTGAAAGAATTAAACAAAATGTAACCGGCCATAAAATTTGTGCTGCCAGTTTACAAACGCAGGACCTGTATTGCATAAAAATTAACTTTTTGAAATGAAAATGGAGGTTAAATTTTTCACTATAAGTGAGTTACTATAAATGTCCGCTTCAGAGAGATGTCCTTTTAAATATTGTTCATCTGATAGAGATTCCATTGTCTCTTTGTATGCTTCAGTATTTGGAGATTTGCTTTGATGTGTCGTTTCATCTTTCTTTGCAAGATGACTCCTCATACGCCTTTAGAGAATTGCAGTAACAATATGATACCTTGCAACATATTTTTTTTGTTCTGTACAGATAATAACAAAGTATTGATTTCAAGTCCGTTGCTTACAATTTACTACCATCTTTCTTAACTTCACTATTTTTGTAAAGCATTTTTGCTTGAACCTTGTGATACTTGACGTTGTTGAACTTTGGGAAAAATTGAAAAAACATTCAGTGCACACTATCAGCAAAATCGACCTTATTAATGACCTTTATAAAGTACCAATGACCTTTATAAGTCTGACGTAATCAAAAAACCCATTTTAAAATTATGCTTTTTTGCCACGTAACCTAAAAGAAAACCATCAAATATTTCCAGTAATATTTTTTTGTGACGTCAGCACTTTGGAACACTTTCAATTGGAAGTCGTTCACTGAAGTGAATATGTGACATTGAGGAATATATTTTTATTAACAGGTTTTGACACTTCTGAAGAAAGGATCCACTCGGTCGGTAGGAAATACTGCTGATTGGAATGTTCAGGGTGGAGGACAGGAAAATCATAAAAATGAAGATGACGATTGCGACGACGAACAGCTACATGTTTTACCAATGTATCAACTTCTAAATGACGATGACACTGTTTGTGCCACTAACTACGCAACGCCTATACATACCTTAAAGAGTAAAATTGTCCCAAGGGAGCCTAATTTAAAACGGCCTTCCAAGGCAAAAAGAAAGCCAAATCGCTCAAAGGGTGACAATGAAAATGGAAAGTATCGCAATACCACAAATACAACACTGGAAAGTTTGAATCGGATTTCATCTTTGAACGAAGTGGGTAGGACGGCAACGGAAGATTGTAAATGGCCCATTGTGGACGCAAATAGATTAGCAGGGTCACTTGATTGTACGCTGTTGTCGAATAGCCAACCATGGGTAACAGATGAAAACCTAACCGGGGAAAATACCGTCGACGAAATATCTTATGTTCATGAGAGTCAGATTCCCTCGGTATTTTCTCATCCATTGCATAATGTAAAAAAGGTTTCAAGGAAAATGCAAATGAAAGCCGGGAAAGTATCACATGCGCAGCCGAGGGTAAGAAGCATAAATGAGTGCCAACCAGTGATGTTTCGTCAACAGCATCCACAGCCATGTACATTACGTGTCTTTTCTGGTGACAGTGCCAAGTTAGACGAACTGAAAACTGGAACTTTTCATAATTTGAAAGATGCAT
Source organism: Rhopilema esculentum (assembly GCF_013076305.1). The sequence goes on from NW_027019640.1 coordinate 163,678, forward strand.
TTAGCAGTAGGCACCTTGAAACTAATGAATTATACCTTTCTGAGCTGGAAACAAACGTGTGCAGTAATAGCAAGGACCTAGCAAATAATAATTTTGCTGCAACGCAACAAACTGTTTTTGATGATTTTGTCACCGAGGCAATGGGCGGTGTAGGCATCGCTTTGACACATGGGTCAGTATTGATTGAATGCGCCAAAAAAGAACTCCATGCAACAACAGCACTAAAAAATCCACAACGCCAAAATCCAACTAGACTTAGTATTATTTTCTACCAACACAAACAATTAAATTTGCCAAACCACGGTTATTATGAAAACAAGAAAAAGATGTCAGATAGGCAAAGAAAGCGAAATGCACAAGATATGAAACCAGCAGTTTCCTTAAAGAAAGGCCGCGCTGGTGTTGCCGTTCCCCTATACGACCTGCAGTTACTAGCAGAGGCAGCGTTTTCTGAATCGCTTAACCATGGGAACAGAGCAACTTACGACCAAAGACTAACTCAACAGCTTCCTTGGGAAATTGGAAACAGTCAAACACCAAACCTTTGTTCAACTAGTCCTCATAGTTTCGATTCTACGAAAAATGCTGTAGAACCTCCTTTGCCTACATTACCTTTTCAAATGGAAACTGCTTCTTACTCTAATCCTTGTAGTAATGCAATGCGTGCTTTTGACGTAGTGGGAGCACTCAAGCTGCGTGGGCATCAGCAACCAAGCATGCGAAATCAAAGCCATCCTCGGTCAACAAGCCATCATGATCAACAGAATACTTTCAATGGTCCGATACTAACACCTACTCTTCAAGGTATTCCAAAAGGATCACGTGGAGACATTGTACACAGTGGTCTATTCCACTTCAATCAATCTGCACATTCGTCTGTCTACCGAAGTGACGCCAGGGACGTGTTTAAGTCATCTTTTTCTATTACATCTTTGTTGGGACTAGAAGAAACTGATGGAAACTCAGCTTCGTTTCTAGCCACTGCACCTGTGCAACCCCCATTGTGGAATGCTGCAAATCAGGGTCGTTTTCTTGAGAAGCTGAGTAATGGCCCCAACGACGTGAGCAATGGCCACAACGATGTGAGCAATGGCCACGACAACGTGAGTAATGGCCGCAACAACGTGAGTAATGGCCGCAACAACGCGAGTAATGGCCCCAACGGCGTTGAAGTGACTCACCAAGCCGTTCACAATGCTTGTTTTAAAAGTGAACGCTGTCTTGATAACAATAAAACGCATCTTTGGCAAGTATCAAATCAATTTGATGGTTTTGAGCAACAACTATTTGATGAATGTATTAACTATGAAAGGGATCGTCATTTGTTGAAAAGCGCAAACAAGATTTTGCTATCTGACAACGTGACGGCAAATGGAAGCGAACTCAATAGGTTTTTTAATCATGCAAACACTGATGTTTTACATCAAAGGGGTTTGCGAGTAAATGATACAGGTCCGACATCACACGTGAGCATTTCTAATAGGGTGTGGTCCAACACTTTAAGTAGAGAAGCTTGGAGCTTTGCCTCTAATAATAATTTGACGTATGCAGTGAATGAAAAAGACAACGGTTTGGGATTTGCGGGGATCAACATGCATCATAAAAACTCTGTTACAGTAGATCGTTCAAATGAAAATTTAAATTTCAATACAACACACTTTCAACCTGACTGGAATTCCTATTATAGTTTCTGAAAATGAGCAAAGGGTTAGAATCCACAATATGTATGAAATATTATCAATAAACCGATTTTAATAATTCAATTCACCTAAATTATTTGCATACTGTCTTTTCAGCATTTTAAACCATCTTTATAAAGTTGTTTATTGTTAAGCGAGAGGGAGAGGCGTCCAACGCGGTGTGTCTTTTAATTAAGTATTTTTTTATTTGAGCCAGCACAGAATAAAAGTGGAATTGCAAATAGCTTAGTTGGTTTTTTGAAGTACACTTATCTGACACCAAAATCAACCATTTAAATAATTTCAACATTCCCGTCGCGTGAATTTCACTTTCTGATTGGGCTTAAGCTAATTTTCTCTTCGTCGGTTAAACTTTTTGCTGTAATTTTATTGGTATTCTCTGCCCTCCAATAGAAGGCTTTCCTTTTCTTGTCAGCCAAGTGAAATAGCCATATTAAATTGGCTACAAAAATAGCTATTATTCTTTCCATCACAATGCGATTTGACGCAAGTATCTTGCCAAATGGAAGATGCACCCTTCGCACCTGCCCTTCGCACCTACCCTTCGCACCTACCCTTCGCACCTACCCTTCGCACCTACCCTTCACACCTACCCTTCGCACCTACCCTTCGCGAACAGCAATGGGTGTTTTTTGTCAATGTGTCGGAAACTGTTTTATTTTTTTACTGCCACTATTAAAGTTCGGCTGGCGAGTTGGAAGGTTGCATATGGTTCGGGTCGTGATACGGCACCCAGGCATAGTGGTATCAGGTTGCAACAAAACAAGTAAATTTTCAACCGTCCCCCAGCATTATGTTGGCCCAATGCAGGTTTCCTCCACAGGCGCCCTGCCTACGGGTCAGGATAAGGGACTAGCCTTGACATCTGTTCAAACATCAATGAAGCATTTCAATGATGTTAGGGTCCCGTTTACAAATGTATATTGCCCGGAGGAACGGGCTAAACGAGAAATAAGGAAACATTCAGGCCCCAGTAAAGCTCCCATATTTCATCCTGGTTAACGTTTAATAAGGTATGTGGAATTAACATATGTAATGTTCACACTGCACAGTCTTTTGAAAGCGCCTCCAGTTGCTATCACATAATTTCTATAGAATATATTGTAGTGTTCAAATTGGCAAATATAAAAGCGCTAGTTAATGCGATTGTGCTTGTTAGTTAGCTGCCAGGTTAGTTACAAGCTCGTGCAGGTAAGGAGTCACTCACCGCAATCGATGAACAATCTGCTTTTGGGGCTATTTGACAAAATTGGGTGCTAGACCCAGTGAATTATGCCTCTTTGGACCTTATTTTATCATCTCTTTTCTGTTAACGAATGATTGTACGCCCCATTTTTCCCAGTTCTTGTATTTCAAATCTGGCGGTCTCCGACAAACATGAACGCATTTTAAACAAAATAATTCTTATGAACAATGCCGTTGCACAAGTTTTAAATAGCGGCCAATGTTAACAGCCATAAGTTGGAGCAAGCAAGGATAAACTCGCACTCTTAAACAAGCGCCCAGTGTGATATTAAACATAATATGAGAATTATCACATCAAATTTACACAAGAAACAGCGTATTAGCTAGAAGCTACTTTACAATTTATTTTTCATAATCTGAGGAAATGCATGCGATTCATAGCCGGGTAACCTTTGAAGCAAATTGCAGTTCCTTCATCCTTTTCCCCAAGTTTTCCTTGTAGTCGTTGTACCTATCGAAAATAAAAATAATGGGGCCATACTTAATAATACGGATATAGGGAGAACATATTGACGGAGAGTTTAAGCTACAGGAAAGAGCACTCTCAAAACGCCCAAAAATAACGACAACTAGCCTCACATTCTGAATCGTCTCCTTAATAACTAGCCTCTCTTCGTGAATAGCACCGTCTACAACTAGCCTCTCTTCGCGAATAGCCCAGTTTACACCTAGCCTCTTTGGTCAATAGCCCTGTCTATAACTAGCTACACTGACTGAACAGCCCTGCCTATAGCTAGCCCCTTCAATAACTAGACTTACTCCTTGCATAGCTCGGACTAGAACCAGTCTTTCTTCGTGAATAAGCCCGTCTATAACTAGCCTCCTTTCGTGATAAGCCCTTTCTACAACTAGCCTCCCTTCGTAAATATCCACGTTTATCACGAGTTGCTTTCAATATTCAGAACAACTACCCAGAACTGTTGTTATCCTTCAATAGCCATCCGCAGTCAATTAATTTCCAAAATAATCTAAAAGAAACGGCTACACAAATTTTCTTATCTTTACAATGGTTCAACAGAATTTTCATTGCATAATGCCTTATTGCTACAAAAATCTTTCGAGAAAGCAAACATTTATTTATGTGCCCAAACAAACCTTTCTTTTAATTTTTCAACTTCCCTCTCTTCCTCTTCTTTAAACTTTTCGAGAAATATTTCCAGTTCTGACATTGCAAAATTAATGTACTGTGCAATCTAGCAGAAATTAGAAGTGATCAATGAGAAATGTATTTTGGAATATGATGCTTGAAAAGTCATTATTGAAAAAATGATTCTTCAAAAGTGCTTCTTGGAATATGATTCTTTGGAAATGACTTTTGAGAAGTGGTTCTTAGAGATATGATTCACTTTACATCACTTTACATCTCAGAACAAAAGCTTTCATAAAGAACACTTTCTAAAATTAACATTTCCAAAAAGAAAACTTCCAAAAAGAAAACTTCCCAAAAGAACACTTCTCAAAAAGAGGACTTCCCAAAAAGAGAACTCCCCAAAAAGAACACTTTTTATCTCAAAACGAAAGCTTTAATAAAAAAACTTTCCAAAATTAACATTTCCCAAAATTAACATTTCTAAAAAGAAAACTTCCCAAAAGAACACTTCTCAAAAAGAGGACTTCCCAAAAAGAACACTTTACAACCAATAAAGAACAATCTCCATAAAGAAGACTTCCTAAAAATAACCCTTTCCAACAAGAAAACTGCACAGAAATGACACTTAGCTTCCCAAAAAGAAGCATCCAAATAATAACGCTTCCTAAAAAAAATTTCCCAAAAGTAACGCTTTCTAACAAAAATTTCCCAAAAATAAGGCCTCCTAAAAAAAAATTCCCAAAAATAACGCTTCCTAAAAAAAATTCCCAAAAATAAGGCTTCCTAAAATTAACACTTCCAAAAGAGCTGCAAAAAGTATCGGAACCTGGGAACTAGATTCCCAGAAAGTTTTTTGGCTTGGCAGAAAATTTTCAGCAAAATTTGATAAGAAACAGTTCATACATAACATATCTAAGGTTCATACAAATGCAAGCTTGAAAAGTTTCACATTTTGAAAACCCTTTATAAAAGCTATTAGTCATCTGTCAAACATCACAAAGAAATTGGATAACCTAGAAACAACTTTCAGTTTCCTTGTTTAAGAGCTTTTTACAGATAAAGCTGCAGAACTGAAGTAGGCATTTTATATGCTTTGAAAAGTGCTTTTTCTGTTGCCTTATATCAGGATTCTTACAGAACAAAAGCTATGAAAATTACATGCATCCTCAGTTTTCTTCTTGCTAGCAATACTTTACTTGACTTAAGTCTTGCCTGAGGTGTTGGCAGACTTGGCAAGTCTTGATTCTTGATTGAGTTCTTGAGAGACTTGCCAAAGTTTATGATTGATATTAAATTACATCCTCGTGCTCTTTTGAATCTTATTTGCCCTTATCTTATCTGTCACCATTTATTTTTGTAAAAGATCATGTTCACATTTGTACCCATCATATGAAATGAAAGGCCGGTAAAGTAGACTCTGGTTAAAGTCAAACCAAATGTTGCTTGAAAATTTGTGACTTTAAATGGAGTGTGACTGTAAATGGAGTGCGACTGTAAACGGAGCTAAGTTGAAAAGCTTTGCATATCTTGGTCTAAACTTTATGTGACTGCAATGGGTAGTGTGACTTTAAGGGAAGTGACTATAAGCAGAGTCAACTGTTCGAAAGCCAGATTCAGATTCCCTAAACTGGTTCGACTGGTTCCAATGCCAAGAAATTATTACGATGTCATAAATACGATGACGTCATGAACTCAAAAGTTGTTTACGCCATCAAAAATCAAAAAGGTCATGCAACATTAGAAAGTTCTCATCGAAATCAGTCGAATGTTGGCATTCTCGATGATCTATGATCCTCCGGCAAAAAATAAACTCACTTTTTTAGTTTTCTAGCTGTTTAGTGTCTACCATTTTAAAGAAAACCAACATTGACTATTCAAGTGGCTGAACGCGTTTCTTTTGTACATCCAGTTCTACTATGCTGCATGTTTGTGAAGGTCTCTAACGCAGGGGCGTAACTTGGCCGATAGGTTTGGGGGGGGGGGTGAAAAGGGTTTCTGCCCTGCGAAAATGAGTGGTGCCCTGCAGACCTCGTAGCAAAGGTTTTTCTATAGGTTACTAGTGAAAGCTTTACCAGTGTAAATTTGTCTTTACCAAGAACAAACTTCTAAGCAATAAAAACAAACTTGAAACTTCATTGCTTATTAAATATCTATATTTTTACGTGAGCGTAAATTAAATGTAAAATTTGATTTTCCTTTGTAATAAAGCTTCTATTTCATGGCATATCAAGTTTAGTGAGGTAGGAGGACCCACCATGGTTGGGTCCGACGTGAAGAAAAATTTTGAAATTATTCCTTGTAAAAGGGCTAAAAAGCATCTCCCGGACTAAAATTTAGCAAAATATTATACTGCTAATAAAAAGATTATTGTTTATTGAAAAAATAGAGAGGAGGGATGGTATGCTAAAACTCTAGTGATAGACGTTGTGGAAGGAAAGAAACGGTAACCTTTTGTTTCAGATTGCACAAAGTTGTGAGTGACAGAGCAATGTTGTTTTGATTAAGAGAATTTTATTTCCTGAACAGAAATGTGGAGTTTCTTATCTCGAGAAGGCCATGTTTACACTTCCAAAATGAAAACATTTGAATGATACAAACAGTGATTTACTGAATTAATGCAAATAAAAGAAAAATAATAAAAAAATATCAATTAGATCAATTAAAATCGGCATCTTAAACGTTTATTCTCTTTTCATTTCATACACTGCTAAACATTTATAGAAAAAATGATAAAAAATTCTTATCTTGACCAAAGTGGGGGCCTTCAGCCCCCTATTCCCCCCAGTGGCGCCGTACCTGTCATGAAAATAATTTACAACTTAAATTAATTTGTGTGGACTCAACCTTGACCTCATAAACTCATGCATCAATCATTGCATCCATTGGCTATGACTTTCGGTAAGGAATGCTTTCGCTTTGCTAATAACGGAGCTTTTCCTGACATACCTGTTCAGTTCTCTAAAATGCAATGTCAGGAAGGGAGGTTTTTAACAAATATAATATTTCTATTTCAAAATTCGTAAACGGCCCTTTTCGAACTTCAGAGGTGGCATTTCTGCGTGGTAATAAAGCTCTTCTTGGCGCCCTGCGAAATCGGCTATTTTTAAGATTTGGGGGGGGGGTGTCACTAAGATTTGGGGGGGGGGTGACCCTACATTAAGATTTGAAGGAGTGCCTGATCTAAATCTTAAATCAAACTAAGCTATATGAGTTTTGCATGAATGTGTTACATCCACAAAAGATCATCTCCAGAAAGCAGTAGGGATGGCTTCACTCTCATTAGAATCGGCTTTAATCGATCTTCAGAAAGCTTCCATCCGAAATCTGTAGGTGACGGTAAGTCTTGATGCGGTGATCCAGCTTGTTTCCATATCATTGCTTGGAAGTGTGCTCTTCTTATGTGAAGATGTGCCACAACACTTGTTGGAGGCAATGCCTCGGGTTTTGTTTTCTTGAAAAATAGAACGTGTCGGGCTTCATTTGTGGTGTTGTTGCGACCTGCACCATAAACGTGGCAAAGAATTTGTTCTGCTTTCCGCATTACTTGTTCGTTAATACCTTCTTCTCCCATGTTTCGCAAGAGTTCATGAGACTCTTTAAAAACTTTCCATGCAGATGCCTTTGTATTCCCAGACAAGTATGAAGTTGTATCAAATCCAGCAAGAGTGTGAAAGGGGATGAGTGCTTTAACAGATCCCTCGTGCAAGGCGTGAAGAATCTCTTTGACTGGAATATATTTCCTCTTCTTTGACGTTCCAGACATCATTCAAAGATCATTGCATCGCATTCGTTAAAAGTGGGACACCAGAATGATAAGCACATCTGCATCTCTAGCAGCAACTACTACTGTATTGCAGGTGGCATTGATAGCATGAAGGGCAAGTCTGGTGTCTGCTTCTTCATGGTCTACACTCAAAGACAAGGTATCAGTGTAGTATTTCGATGACTGGGCAAACAATTAATTGATAAATCCACTCGCTGTAACAATTTCTTTATCTTCAGTTGCTTGGCGAAGCAACTCTTCTGACAGGAATCGTGCAAGATCTGCTTTCTTTTCTGGCAATGCCAAGAAGTTTGACCAGAACTTTGGAAGAGGGACCAAACCGCTCCCTCTAACTCGGTGAATAGGCCGGCTAGTTTTTTCCGCCTTCGTCTGGTACTAGCTTTGATTGATAGTTGTATATAGCGGTCAAAAACAACGTCGATTCTCTGGATGCATTTACCCATTTGAAGCACTGCTTGAACAAAGGTGTTTGCTAAATCATGAAACGAAGAGCAACCGTCTGGTTTGTCTAATAACACGACTAGAGCCTGACCATCGATGATTAAGCACGCTGTTTTTCCATGAAGATCAATACTCTCTGGACAATTGATGCTACCCGTTAGCTTTTCAATAAGGCCAGACTTGCTTCCAGTCCGAAGAGAACCGCTCATTTCAGTGTAAGAATGAGGAACTGGCATCAATTCATGAGAAAGCACACTCTTAAGATCAACTTCCACGGCCGCCTTTATAAGCAGTGATCAACCGCATGAGGATATTTCGATCGGCCTTGAAAATCGTCTGCTTCTCCTTGTAGTTTGAATTTATTGGAACGTCATACAGGCTTTGAAAGGTAAGCTCTCTGCATCTGTTTAATGGCTCGTTGAAGGATATCATGGGCCCTGTGTCAGACGGTGTCAGTCTGTGTGTGACAAAGCTTAAAATTTGCTACAACAAAGATTCTTGAATTTCTTTACTTGCCAGGTCTTTATTTGCTATATTCTACCACTTGCCAGAACTTTATGTGGTTCGGAGGGTCCCTTGATTGTACCTTGAAGTTTTCTGACTGGCAGTCATTTTGAATATGCAAATTTGCGAATTTCGCTTGGGATCCGCCAAATTCGTAATCAGCATGGTCGAAATACCCCAAATAAACTGGATCCCAGCTTCTCCCCAAAACGCCTCTTGATCTCTTTTTAAGAACTATTTTAGAGAAATGTAACCAGTCAAGTACCTTTCCCAAATGATTAAGTTTTCTTCCATTCAATAAACATATCACCATTTGGTTCACAAATCAGTATTACTTTTTTGCACAGTCGATCTTTGCAAAAAACTAAAAAGCTGCAATAAACAACCTTATTACGATATTTTATGTGGAGCATTCTCTAGACCCAATAAATTAGATGCCTTGTGTAAAAATTATTGTGTTCCTATTGGTTTAGCTTTTGTACACAAAACTTTTACCTTATAACATTTTTGTCCTGTTTCCCAGGTTCCCAGAAAGGAAAATATTCTTTGCAGCTCTGACTTCCAATAATACTTCTCAAAAGGAAAGGAACCCTTCTCAAAAAGCTTTGAAATTTTTTAAAAAAGCTTGTAAAAAAAGGATACTTTTGAAAAGAAAATTTCCCCAAGGAACAGTTTATCTTAAATATTCTTTTCCCCCCTTTTTATTTCAAAGTGTTGCAAAGTCATGTTAGAACTTGTAGTGTCATAGAGTTAGCACTTCATTCAGGGGTCTTTATAACGACAGTTTTTCAATATAAAAGGATACAAAGAAATTTAGTTTATATAGAGTAAAGTAGTTTTACCTAAAACGCTGACAGGATTGGATGAACGCACGAAACAGAAAAGTCACAGTTCATTCGAAGAGTGAAGAATTTTTTTCCTTTTTTGACTTTACAATATAAACCCAGCGAGAGGAGATTGATTGGTCATCTGGCTGGCTTACCTAAATTCACCTACTGTTGGAGATAATTTTTGTTTGTTTCTTTTTGTTCGATTTGATCAACAATTGTTTTACCATAAAATAACTTAGGGCGCATACGACCCCTTGCAAACTTTAACCACACCCCTACTTCTATCAGACTATAACCTTAATTTAGTGTAGCACGAAAAATTATTTGCGACAGTAAAATCTCGAAGGCAAAATACAAACCTCGTGTGGAACATCCCGTTGCCCCTCCTTCTCCATTATGAAGATTTTTGACACGTCCTGAAAGACAAAACAGTTTTTTTGTAAATTTTATGACTTAAGAAAGCTATATTTGAAGGAGTCGTCAAACTGATCATATTTTGAAATCAAAACTATAATACCTCACAGGGTCCAAGGCAGAGTCGTTGCACAAGGGGTGATTTATCCGCAGTTATTCTTTTCACACCTAAAAAACCGGAAGCAACTTTTCAGAGACAAGTTAGATGTGGAGAAATTGTTTTAATTAAATATTTATTAATATTCCTCTTATCATGAGTAAGAATGCAATTTGAAGGTATACCGATACAGACAGCAGAGCAACCGAGGCTCCTTGGAAAAATTTGAGACTGGGCTCTTGTGGGGTTCTTGTAGACGACAAGTTGTCAATCTCAATAGCGAGCAAAAAGCATGCAGAAGTTTTAGAGCTTGGTAAGTTTTAGAAGAGGGTTGAGTTTAGCGAACTCTACTAAAAAAAATGATTTATAAGAAAATTTAAGGGGCTCCTTTGGATCTGAGGCCCTTAGAGATCAAACTAAAGTGACCAAAACTTCATTACAACTGGGAACAGAACCAACAATGAAAGAAAAAGGAATACAAAATGTCTAGTGGGTGAAATTTGGTAAATGATCAATTATCAACTAAAATATGCGATATGAAATCATCCGAAAATTTAATTTGCATTTTCTCCAATCAAATTCGAATTAGGCATACGACTTGAGCACATTGGACTGGACCGTGCTTGTTATATATATATATATATATATATGCAAAAGATGCGTCGATTATTTCAAACCAATTCAATACCAAACATAACGATTCAGAACGATTTTGCTTGCAAATTTTGAACTAACACCTCTCCAGCCTTGCCCTCTTCTGACAGTCAGGTTTAGTTTTTCCTGACACCGGAAAAAGATTATACATAAGATAACTTCCTAGTCGAGTTCTTAAAAGCAAGTTTCAAATTACATTTACATGGTGAAATCCCAGTTGCCAATTCAAAATATACAATCAAACATATGAGACGTACTTTGTTTAAGCATATCAGGCTTTCCAGGCACATTTACATAATACAAGGCTTCTAAAGTCAGCGCACTCAGCTGCTGTAAATATGGACACTGAGGAACTAAAAAGATTGCAAACACAAACCTCCACTTTCGTAAACTGTGCATAAAGAATACTGCGACGGTTTGTTTACAATCTGCAAATGAAAAACACACAGCACCGGATCTAAAAACTTTAATGCTTTGCATTTGCAATAAATGAAGCTGAATAGCAAAACCATGCAACAGAGAATCAAATGTACCCTCGCTTTTAATTTCATGATATGTAACCTTTGGTCACTGAAACCGCAATATTCCAGCGGGTCTCTAGTTACATTGAGAGTTTTTCTGCCCGGAGGATCGAAACTTGAGAACAGTGCTCTGATCTTTAGGCAACAAAAAGGTTAAAAGTATGGTCCTTCAACACGTAGACAGATATTTTTGAAACGCAGATCCTTTTATCCATGTTCATCAACATTCCCATCCGGACCGAGCGAGAAAATATAGAAAAAAGAAAAGGGTATGGTCATCACAAATTTTGCTCAACACAGCAAAAAGAGAAAAGAAGATATCTGACGAAAAGATGTCAAATTCGTTGGAACTGAAGCTGGAAATAAACTTAAATTGCGATAGAAAAAAAGCTCCACTGTGAAAGGAAAGTATAAATAAAAATTTGTCGATAAAAGGGGGCTTCATACCTGGAATTTTCTTAGTAGCATACCAACCACGTCGTCTGTTTTCATGTTGCTCGTAACTCTTAGAGTGGTCGGTACGCCGTAAGGAGGAACAAACGAGGTTTGCTGAAAACGGATTTAAAAATAAAATGGAACGAGGATTAAAGAAACTATGTAAGAAATATCCAGTTGAGTTATCGAGAAAATCTAGAACCTTCTATAATGACCTCAAGAAATAGAAATTTCAACTACTTTAACGGATTGAATAAATCTTTCTTACTTTGTTTTAGATATTCTTTTATAAAAATATCTACTGCACCTTGATGCCCAGTGCTCTTCGTATACGATAATAAACTACCTGGCCGTCACTTGAAGATTTTATGGTAGATACTTCAGATTTTACAGGCATGCAGATTCATTAGCCTTCAGTTGCCGCGGCATTTAACACCCGGTGAAGTGTAGAAATACATGGGAAGACAACGTCTGTCAAATTTTCATTTCTTCAAGAAATCTGGCAAGAAGCTTACATAGATTACGATTCCCTTAACTCGGTAGCATCTTCTCATTTATAAATTTCATAATCCTGAAAATAGTAAAACTAACTGAAAATGAATGCTTGTGATCAGCTGATAGTGTTTTTAAAGCATTCACCACACGAAAGCAAAGCATAGTGTTTGAATAATACTCATAAATTCAAAGCAAATAAATACTTAATGAATTGAAAATCAAAAACTCTTGCAAGAAACCAATTTCCGTGGTCCTCTTGTTCTCTATTTTTCACTTCAGCATGCCCCATCAAGTGTTTTCCCCCAAGATCTACCCCAGTGCTCTACCTAATCACATAGTTCCTTTCAGATCTAGCACTTTGGTCATCTGAAGCAAAAACTTAGTCTTCAACCTTAACGCCCTAAATTCTAGTTAGGAAGCTAAAAAATAAAGAGAAAACAAAGAAAAAAGCATAGAATAGAAAAATCAAGTGACCAAGAAAAATAATGTTGTTAATAAATTGGCACTTAATCCTTTTGTTTCAACAAACCGTGTACCTCAGTTTTTTTCTGCGATCCTTTGTAACAAAAAACTTCGTTGTTATTAGCTTGCTTCTGCGATGAGCTTATAGTTGGAGCTTGAAAGGAGTTCTCTGCTTTTCTTCCAACCTTCCGTCTAAAATGATTTGGCTTTTGGGGAAACTGCCAGAAAAGATTGATGTGCTAAATAAATATCAAAGAACCGAATCATTCTTATTCTATACAAATAAAACTCTACAGCAAAGGCAAATGTTAAATTACAAGTTACAAAGTAGTTGGCAATTGGATAACGGTACTCACATTTTCTGAAAAAGATCCATCATCATCAACAGGATGAAAGCTCCTCCAATATGAAAAATCGTTCGCCTTTAATTCCACAGGCTTTTTCAGGCCCCAATACACTTTCAATGTTCCTTCCATAATGAAATTTCCTTCATCCTGAAAAGTTGCTTGCTCATTACTTAACTTTCTTCGCAATGAAGCTACAAGTCAAAATTCCCCACCCTTTCCCTTACTCAACCTATTAAGATTAAAAAACTCACAGAAATGCCTGCAAGAAAACCGGTCTAGGTACAATACCTAGAAGCCCTACCTCTCTGCAGAAGATTTGAAAAGGTCTGCCAGAATAGTAGGTGTTGTATGTTCGTAATTTTGGTATGAGTGAATTCCTGAAAACAGAATAATTTGAGGCTGAGAAGTTAAATACCAACATGCAAACAATCTTCTAGTGGTACAAGACTTGAAAGTGGCTTTGAAAAAAGCAAACATTTGAGTAAACCAAAGCTTTTCGTCTGACACTCTTCTCAGTTTAAAACGTCAGAATATAGATAGAAAACTTTACGCTAGGCAATATATATACCCAGCTGTGGATCGAAATAGGCCAATCAGAAACGCGAGCACATGACAATTGAGGTTGCCCAATCAGTGCCGCTTGCCTATAGAGAATGTTACCAATGGAGTCCTAAGGTGAAACTCCTTTTGTCTAAACAATAGCAGTTTTTTCGTGTCTATGTAGATAGATTCCAAAACTGCTAGATGGAACGACGTTCTGACGGAAAGATAACTGCTAGTTGGAACGATATCTATGTTCTGACGTTTTAAACTCTGAAGAGTGTCAGACGAAAAAGCTTTAGTTTACTGAAATGTTTGCTTTTTTCGAAGAAATTTTTAATACTGATATAACAAATGCTAAGCACGGATTCAAGACGGATGCACGCATTATCTTTTGCAGAATTGCCAATACAAACTTTTTAGAATTTTATTCCGATCTTCTATTACTAAAGAGGTAGATGGGGTCATTTACTTTCATTAAAAATGTTTAATTTTTTTGAAACTGTAAAGTTGAACTGATCTAATTGTATCGTAAATTGCATACAAAACAGTAAAAGATTAGCCCTCCCCCAGTACTCTATGCCCTGTTTTCCAAGTGCCGGCTTGATAATTACGATAAAATATCACCCGCATTAAAAAGGCTATCAAGATAACACATAAAAACTGTAATCAGAGATTCGTTAAAACTTTTCATTATTAGTTACGTGCTAGAGCAAAATGTTGAGGCAAACCTGACACGTTGCTGCTCCGTAGATAGTCCATCGTCAAAATCCCCCTGGCGATTGCTTTCCTTGGCAAACTTTGATTTCAACGAACTGAAGAGCATGGTATAGCAAGGAACGTTGCAGTATGGTTGGGCTTGATGCTAAAAATTAACATCAAGACTTCTATTTTCATATTAAAAAGAATATCAAAAAATTAGCTGTGTTACTGCGTGACTTCAAAGTACGACAGAAAAAAAAAGAAATGCAAATTGACCATTGATAAAAATAGAAAAGTACGTTGGCAAAATAAAAAATGTCAATTAACAATTAACAAAAAAAGAAAAGTACGTTGACAATAAGCAAAAAAAAGTATTGTACATTGACAATAAGCAAAAAAAGAAAAGTACCTTGGCAATTAAAATAAAAAGAAAAGTACATTGACAATAAGCAAAAAAAGAAAAGTATTGTACATTTACAATAAGCAAAAAAAGGAGATTTTCATTTCGATATAAGAACATCAAATAACAACTTTGAAACTTAGATCTCATTTGAAGGGATCAAAATTTTGAAAATAAATTGCTTGATGTAGAAGTTACACATCACTAAGCAGCATCTCAAATATGCAGGAAACATACAAACGTAAGACAGGACAACAACGCAGCTTCTTTTAAATGAAAGAGTTACGAACAACTCATATTTCGTAACTCAGACACTATTTCATAGTTCACATCCATGATTTTTTAAGAACTGTTGTGCTTAGAAATGTACAATATCTTACAAAATAATTCATGTACCGTCCTTTAAAAGAGCTTCATTTCTTAATCCGGCAATAAGAAATTGTGCAAGAGACCAAACAGGAAGTATTTTCTGATAAGTTAGAAACTAACACTGCATTTTGCCATAGATTGTTGTTATTCTCTCAGGGTGGTAAATGATCGGTATGGTATCTTTCTGTCATATTGTTGCTGAACCAGGGTCTGAGAGTTGAGATAGAAGATTACGTTGGATGAGAGGGTACTGATAAGTGGATACTTGGAGTAACTTTGAGCTTACTTCAGAATAGTATCCGGCACTGAGACTCCTTCCACATTCTTCGCATCTTCGACAAACATCTTGCAAAGCTTTTCCCTTGGCTTCACTGACTTTATTTCCAGGTCCATCAGCTGCTGCACAGAAAATAGGGGGTGCATACTTGACACAGGTGTGACAAAATGACTTTCCAGGTTGGAAGAAACAAATAAAAAAAGGAAAGCATAGATAATTTTCTGGTTTGCTGAAAGGGGATAATTTTGTCTACATCCTAATGAGCAGACCACCCAAAATAAGGAACTGTTCGATGAGGCTTTTTCTATCGAGCTACTAGGTCTCGGTTTTATTTGTTTATGAACCAAGCCAAACCTGTTAGCAAACTGCCAATTCTCCACGTCCATATCTCATAAAGGCTTTTTCTAATTTAACTTACTGTGCACTTTCAAAGCTATTTATGGTGTAATTTCAGGCTACGTGCTCGAAAGTGCTAAAAGCATCTTTTTCATGGCGTTAAAGAAATATTACTTTCAAAGCCGTAAGCTTAGAACAAAGAAAAGTATAGTAAAACATTCAATTCTAAGAAGCTCACAGCAGCTCTTCGCAGATGAATTATACAACAAATTTGATTAACGTTGAATAAATGAAACGAAAGAAAACATTTTCTAAAACGCATTTAGCATGAATGAAAATATCAACAGCAGTTGTTTTATAGAACCCTTTTACAATATGGCAACTCCAGATGGACGGGCGAATCTTTTCATGTCGTTCGAAAAATTAAAATTCAATCCAATGCTTCACATAGACCGGGAATTTTGTAGAAAAAACTAGCAAACTGCCTAACCTCGAATTTCATTTCACATTCCAAGTATATCTACCATGGAAATTTCAAATCTAAGATGGCCCAAAAAGATTTATACCGGAAGTTACTTGTTTTTAATGATATCGAGATGTAAATATCTGAAAAAAATATTGGAATCACCCAATATTGTAATTCAAAAGCCGAATGTAGCAGGATTATCATCGGTCCCTCCGCTGTCAACAGGATTATTAGCAATATCACTGTCAAGCGATTGTATCAGAAAAGCAGACAGAAGCTTGTTATTTCTACTGATTCTAATTAAACACATTTGATTCTGATTTTTTTTCTTTCTTCATAAAGCCAGAGTGTTATTTTCTTCAAGATTTCTTGTGACCGTAAACTTTTTGAAAAAATTTCCTGTGAAATTACTTTGGATTTGTGATTTAAAAACCTCAATAATGCGATAAAATTATGTTGTTGAAGACAAAAGGAGTCTCATGAGTAAAATATGAAAGTACAGATTTTATCAGAAATGTTTTGCCATATTTATAATCAGAACTGCAAATAGGTTTCGGAGTTCCTAGGACAAAGCCGAAGGTCAAGGCCCCCAGTGAGCGGAGGGAACAGAAAATATTTGTCACCAAGCCCTTAAGATTAGCTTAAAATGCATTTTAGAATATTTCTTGCAGTCATTTCTTGCAAATTTTTAACATCTTACGTTCTTACGCATACTTCTGCTACAATTGATTAATTCAATTCCTAACATCGTGCAATCAACCCTGAGGCCCCCTGGGGCATTTTGCCAATCAACCCCCCTTTCAGCAGCCCCACTTATAGTGGATGCTATTGTCAAAACTCTTTCAAAGGGTTGGCAAAGAAATGTGGAGCATTGCCATTCTTGCATCAATGAGCGAACATTAAAATGGCAACTCCCGCGTCTTGATAAATAAAGCGATTTTATGAAAGACTCATACCAAAAACTGTATCTTTGTACAAAGGAGAATTATCTGTAGTGTTACAAGTCGGAAATTCTTGCAAAAATACACCTGTGATACGAGATGTTGGTTCTTTCTTTATAGCCTGCATTTAAAAAAAATCTCAAACACTAATAACGGTATGGGTCGTAATGACATATCAGTAGTGACATAATTTGTTACTTTTTGCAACGAAAGCTGATCCCCTTGAGCTCTCTCAGCACAGTATTACTTTTCGAAACATAGTTTTGATCTTTTTCAGTGTAATGAGTTGATTTATTCTGAGCATTTAGATTCCTTCCAACCTGCTTAACTTGTATAAAACTTTTCTATTATTCATCCATGGTTGAGAAATTTCCTGTGAGAAAAATATTCTAACTGATTTCCTGTGACCAATGGTCACACGGTCACGGGGAAAATAACGCCCTGCATAAAGCGTGGATAATCCTCCTGTGACGTGATCCATTTCAAATATTTTGATCATATCATATCTTTTATGAGCAATTTTAGATGGTCTGGATGGCTTTGTAAAAACCGTCTGGCCATTCCCCAGCCCATCCTTCCCTCTTTTGCTTTTACATTGGTATATTGGCTTGCAATCCTCTTGACAGACTTGTCATCTCCAATGGAAACAACATGTTAGGTCATGAAATCAGATCAGTTAGGTGATGAAATCAGAAGACAAACTTGCATATTTTATTTGTCTATTTGACCCAATTGTAGACATATTTTGAATGCAAAGAGTATTTTGACTTTGGTTTGCAAATATCTGGCCACAGTACAGCCTTTTTCGACTTTACCAAACCATCCTGGACGAAAGTAGAAGGGCAAAGTGACTTGGAAATACAGGCAAAATATTTTGCAAATGCATGATGAGTGATGACTGATATTGAAACATTACTAAACTTATAAAATCTCAGACAAGAGCAGAAGAAAAAAATGTAGCACTTACCAAGACAAGGTGTTCCTGGTCTACTAAAAGTATATCCTCTTCCACCTGACAGAAAAAACCCTTTTACAAAAGCTACAGCTTACAGTCAATTTGATTGAAAGTGATGTTGTCTTCTTTACAATAAAATGATAGATTCTGGTATAAAAAGTAGATGATTGTTAAAGTTAAACAAACAGAAATGGGGCAATTATTCCAATTTTGCCTATGGGTTTCTAAATGAAACTTGGACTCCAAATATTAGCTCCCAAATCTGTATGATCAGAATAGTTGTTACCTTCCAACTTTCAATACTACCTGAGATCATGTGATGGTATCTACAATCAGTGGGAATCATTTCATTAGCCCCAAAATGACATTTTTGAAAAGCAAGCTCAAATGTGCTCCTCAAAAGGTGTCCATTCTGAAAGTTTTGGAAACTTCTTTAAATAAAGTGGTAGAGTGTGACATCATCAAAAACTATTTTCAGAATTTAAGATATCTGACTCCATAACCTGAAAAAACACAACAAATGAATCTAAATATGCAAAATCAGTTGATTTTTGTGACATCATCACTCCACCACTCTATTCAAATGTATATTTAAAAATATCAATGTAAATTTTTGCATATCAATGTAAACACAGTTTCAAGCTACACACTTTTTTATCAAGTTGTAAGTCTCAAACTTGATTAATTATAATGTACTTAAATCTACTTACTTCCTCTAAGCCTATTTTTAAACAAGTCTCCACTTTTCTTTTTTTCTTCAATTTCTCTTGCTAACTTCTTTGCCTCCAACAGCAAGTAAACTGCTTTGGTGTATTTTGGCTCAGGGCATGGTGAACTTGTTGCTGTTGTTTTTTTGCATTCATTTGATTTTGGCGAGTCTGGCTTTTTCTTAACAGAATTTTCATATGAAGAGTTAAATGTATGAGACCTTTGTACTGCTGCTTTTCTTTTCTTCAATTTTGCAGCACTACCAGTCCTTTCTGCCTTATCTTTACTTTGTGTTGGCATCATAGCACTAAGTAAATAAGAAGTAATAATTAAAACAAAAAAATCATTTTTCTATAAGCTTTAACCATTAAACTTGAAGCAACAGATACCTTTTACAAACCCAGAAGTAAAACAGTTTTAGGTAGAAATGGTTCAAGAAAGTAATTGCCAAAACAAGGGATGTAATTTCTGTAGCAAAACATATCTCAGTTCTATGAAAAGGCATCAACAGGATGGGTAGCAGACATTGAGAGACTTGAGAATGTTGACCAAATTACCAATCAACAGTGGATTCTACTCAAAATAAGGCATTCTTAAGTATCATACCTTCAGGGAAGGATTTAAGCAACAATGATTTGGGGGTGCTAGACAATAATTGGATCTAGGTGCCACACCCTTCAGATCACTGGTAAATGATGGAAACGTCGATTTTTAAAATTTTGTTCTTAACTTCAAGGCAAAAAAGATGAGAAGCAGTGGGGTAGCCAGGGTTGGAAAATTGGAGGGGAAACATGGAGAAAATTTTTGCTGTCCACACCCATGAGAATTTGGGAAAACGCCCCATTTTCAAAATGCGTTTGGAAAATCTATGGATTTTTTTACATGGCAATGGTTGGCTAATCAAACACAATAACCGTCAGATGTAGCTATGTGTGGCCAACCCCATTCTTCAACTGTCTATTTACTTCACAATTCCTCTGACATTTATATAGTCTGATTTTTTGTAAGGCAAAGAAGCTCAACATGTAAAAACTGATTTTCTAAAGTAGCCAGAAAATAATAAACAGTATTCAAAAGTTTCAACTAAGTATGTTCTCCTTGGAGCAAAATTTGCAAAATCCCTGACAAGCATTTCAGAATCAGGTTTTAAAGATTGAAGCATTTTAGCATTTCCAAAATGGTACTGCCCAACTATCATTAACATATAATTATAAAACATGGATGATATATATAAGTGGCCCTGAATCTATGACCTGTTGATAAGCTGAAAGTTACCCTCCTTAAAAAAAGTTGGACAACCCTGGTTCTATAGAAAAGAAATTTGCAATTTATTTATCTCTAACGCAGAAGATTCTGATCTAGCAAATCCAGTCACTCTCGTTTTTGTCATCGCTTTATAAAATCAAATAAATTTTTGCTGAAGCAAAACAGTGAAAACGATGCTTCGGTCTCCATATTTGATTCTATTTTACCAGAAGCTCCGCAGTTTTCTGCGTTATAATTAGAAGCAGATTGTTTAACGCTCGTCCTCTTATTTGGAAATGATTGCTTTTATGAAGATACAATACCACTTTTGCATTTTGAAAACTTGTGGCAAAATGTTTATCTAGAATGCGTTGGCACACTTTATTTGGTAAACAGAAGGCTATCTTGCGCAACCCAAAAAAATTTCCTGTTCATAATAAATTGTAAAGCAAAAATCTTTA
Source organism: Rhopilema esculentum (assembly GCF_013076305.1). The sequence continues at coordinate 184,097 of NW_027019640.1, forward strand.
GGCATACCTATAATGAAGTACAGAGCCTATATCCCTGCCATTAACCATTTTTTCTCTGCAAATCGAAATTTATCAACGACATGTCAATGTCGCTCATAAATTCAAATTCGCTGTTTCCTTAATAAAAGCATTCCAAGAGATAAGAACAAACATATTTTGGTAGAGAATAAAAACCTTGAATATAAATACTAAACTGTACTTACTGTGAAGAATATATATCAACAAATGTAACTACAATTCAGTTCCTTCAGTCGAGAAAATTTTCTCCTGTACCCGGTAGGGAGAACGGAAACCAAACATCGTCCCCTCGTCCACGCGAACAAATGAAAACGAGGCAAACCCTGCCTTTTACGTCATTTCGATTTTTTTCGATTACGTCATGTGAATGATATGTACAATACCGGAAATGACGCTTCCTTTATTTATAATTCACTATTCTCTTTTTGAGCTTTATCTTATACCATCGTCCTTTGATTTTATGATCTTGGTCCCTGGTTTTCACTATGACCATAATTCTTTTCTTTCCGCCTTCATATCTAAACCATATACTGCAAAACTATCATTTGTCTTCTAACATTGATTTTGTGCATACGGTGTCATCAGAAAAATTCGAATTACATCACGGGACATTTTTAAGGTACTAAGCTCTTATGTCCAATTTTATTACTTCCATGCGGACGTTAGCTTTCTCCAGATTCTCTCGTGTAAATGTATGCTTGATTTAATTTTGAGTTTTTAGGGACATTCCATGTGCCCATGCGAAGCTTTGGGCCGCTTTTTAGGGACCGGGGTGCCCATGCGAAGCTTTGGGCCGCTTTGTTGATCCTTTTTCCTCTACCATACAGCAGCCTCTTTCGAGGCAGAATTTTCAAAAATGTGCGCTGAAAAAACTTAAATTTTCAGGCTTGTCGCAATAAGCCGTTATTTGAAAATAAAAATGATGAATAAATAGTTTAGCTTGGGTTCACGGCCGCTTTAAGCGCCCATGGTGGGGTTTAGTGTGCTTTCAGCGCTTGTTGCACCTGGAAACCTGTTGCACCTGTTGCAGGTGCGAGGATGGCTCAGTTGTTAGAGGCGCTGACTACAGACTCAAGGGTCCGTGGTTCGAGTCTCTGGCATGACCAAACTTTCACCCAGAGTGGGGAGAGTCGCCAGCGCTCTGTAATTCCAGGCGTAGGAATCACGAGGTGTGGTCACATCGAGAGGAAGGACCAGGACACCGCTCGTTAAGCATAGCTTCTCAGTGTCCTAAAAACTACCTTCGGATGCTAGGTAGCAACAAATACAAATACAAATACAAATTACAAATGGAAACTAGAACATAACTGAATGTCTTGAAACACCCATTCTATGTGCTTTCATGATCCTTAATACAGGCATTAAAAGCACTTTTTCACCATACAGTTGTGGAATCGAAGCTGAGCACACTAAACTACGCGGAGACGCCAGAGCCCATCTTGGAGCGGAGGTCTCTATACGATTCCTATTGTAGCTAGTTATTAAGACAATCCTAATATAGAATTTTAGTCATTTCTTACTGTTGAGAACACACCAAGTTGGAACATGGCTTAATAGCTCGTTTTGAGTTATTTTCCTTTATCCAACAGCCTACAAGTTTTATTCCCATTATGTCATTTTTAAATAAATTTCTCATAACTCTCAGGCTGCGTTGATAGGATGACGGATAACTGACGATCTGGATTGATCGTGTTTACACGGCGCCGTACAACTTTTGATACTAGTCTGGCTGAATTAGATGAAAATTATGGTTAACCTAGAATTAAATGCTACATTAGGAAACTTTATACCATTCGAATCGAAATTTAATGAAGAATAACATACTGAGAGCCTCATGCTGAGGTCTTTGGGCAAAAAAAGTTATAACCGCTAGTTTGGAAGGGGGTTTTGTCAACAATTTGTATGACTTTCGATATTTAGCTGCGAACCCTTCTGTTGAAAAGACATTATATACCTTAAACTGCATATTGTAGACAGTTCAAACTTTGCACCAATACTTTGAAATATGTCACGCTTGATCCGATAAGTTTAAAAACAACATGATGACGTCATCAGTGACGTCACCACTATCGAACATATCGGGGCTAGTACTAATGAAAAGTAGAAATCGTAAAGCCAAGGTTTTCAACGCTGGAAATGTAGCCTAATAAGTAGCTACTGATAAAAAATATCATAAAATTTCAAAGATGTCTGTGGCATCATCATTGTCATGATCTTCTAACTCGGATATGGGTTTTGCTGAATTTTAACAATCTTCACCGTGGCAGCTTCCGCATGCTGTTACACAAGTCAGGCCGTTCTTCTGGCAAGAGCACGAAAGGGTTCCACATGGATGCTTCGTATTCGTTTTGCATCTGCAACGAACAACCTGAAGCAGCCATTCTGGAGCAGGATCAAGGTCGGTTTTGATTGGTGTCATAATACCGTCTTCCATTTTCCATCCCTAGTCTTGCGGGTTTAAACAGCAAAGATCTAAATGCTTCCACTGTGCTACCTGGAAGTTAAAACAATTTTTGGGAATTGATTTCATATTGTGAATGTTTCATCATGAGAACCAATATATCCGTATCTTCTGCCATCACAACAACACATCTACCAGTTTCTGTGTACTCACGGGCAGTCTTCACAATTGAGATATCCGCGTCTCCATTACTTTGAACTGCGACAAACCTTTCCCTCTCTAACCGAGTACAAAGCAACTTAATCAACCTTTCCTTGTTATCTATGTTCGCCAGAAATGCTTCCCTGCTACAAGTAACTTTTGAGCTTTCAGTGATTTCAATGCTAGCTGACGCTTTGCTCATTCGACGAAGATGCTCCTGACCTTTTGTTGACTTTCTGTCTGAGTATCCATCAAAAACAACGCTTACGCAAGTGTACTTCCCAAATCTTTGCTTTACAAATGCAGTGTACTGTTCAAGCACTTCAGAATACGTTGATTTTGGCCAGTGGACTTTGTGGAGCAATGCACCACCATCAACCACGCAAACGTCATTTGTAGTCGGGATAGTTGCATTCTCTGTACCCAGTAAGTGATTTCTAAGAACAGCTTTAGTCGATTTTCTCATCATACCTTGTTTAAAGAGAGACGTCGGCTCTGGAGTTAGCTCATAGCAGAAGTTTTCAAAAACGTTATTTTGGAAGTTAGCCAAGGCAGTCAAACGACTAAATTTTCGTCTTAGGTAAGAGGACTTCAAATGTTTGAACTCTTTCTTTTCACTTGATGCTCGCATCTTCCATGTTCCTATTACCAAGTTGGTTTTGAATATTTCGTCCAACATTCTAGCAATCAAGCCAGTTGAAAGACTTTTAAGATGTTGCCCGTCTTCACCAAAAGGGTTGTGGCGATCAAACCATTCTTTGATTAACGTAAGATCTTTATTGTCTCGAGACACTCTGCTTGGGCCTAACTGAACATGCTGTTCACTTGTTTTCCTATATGCGCCAGTCAATTCACTCATTGCATTGTATGTCTGCACACCTATGGATACTTCCGATCCATAACTGGCGAGTAGATTCCGAAATACCTCTTCCTCGTGTCAGGCCACCGTTGCTCTTCAATGCTCTCATCATCACTTGTTCAATGACCAAATCCGTCTATAAGCCTGACCAAAATCGCTCACTGCGCCTGACAGTGTGCAGATTGCCTCTTGCAAACTGATCATAGACCCAAGGATGAGAGCTTTCCAAATCAAGCATGTCATGTAGATGCAATCTTGCACATTTAGCATAGTTAACATGGGCTGTAGCAGCAAATAAGTTCAGCATTTTGTTCAAAGACACCAAATGCAAATTCCAGTCACCAATTCTCTCCGCACGAATAAACATTTTTACCACGGCGATGTAATCCAAATATTGCAACCATAACTTTGATGTCCGAAACGTTTTAGCGAGGTCCTTTTTGTACTCTTCGAGATTGAACGTAAGCTTTGAGAGGGTTGGGCATCGTTGCATATTGATGTCACAGTGATGCTTTTCTCTGAATTCATTTTTCAATTTTTCCAAATCAGAGCACAAGTCCTCAATCTTTACAGTCGCTTCTTCAAAAGTAGGACGATCCATCTCTTCACAACTATCACCATTTTCTTGTCCAGATGCAATCAATGGTGTCATTAATTTGCAAACCAATGCAGACTCGATAAGGAAATGTCCTCTAAGCGCTCTCGGCTCAGCCTTCCCAGAAAGGATATGAGGAACTGTGGTCTTCCCATTAATTTCCCCTCCAAAATTAGACCCAGGCCCCTTGTATTTGTAAAGCTTTATAGCTATTCAAAGTGTCATATCATTTTTACAAGTCCCTAACAAGCCCCGATGTGTTCGATAGTGATGACGTCACTGGTGACGTCATCATGTTATTTTTAAACTTTGTTTGATTAAGCGTGACATATTTCAAAGTATTGGTGCAAAGTTTGAACCGTCTACAATATGCAGTTTAAGGTATATAATGTCTTTTCAACAGAAGGGTTCGCAGATAAATATCGAAAGTCATACAAATTGTTGACAAAACCCCCTTCCAAACTAGCGGTTATAACTTTTTTTGCCCAAAGACCTCAGCATGAGGCTCTCAGTATGTTATTCTTCATTAAATTTCGATTCGAATGGTATAAAGTTTGCTAATGTAGCATTTAATTCTAGGTCGGGCCACAATTCGACCAGACTATACGGAGAGATCGATGAAACTCTCCTTGCACATTCTCAAGGTTTCAATCCATGGAGCCTGTGGGATCTAGGTCCCCGGCCCAGAATCTAAGTGGCCGTGCTAAAAGGCAGTGTACTTAATGGGAACTCGTTGCATCCACGTCGTTTGGGGATATACAGCTATTCCAATCTAAGATTATTTAAAACCGGCAGATTTCTGAATAATTTCCCATGAAATATTCGAATTTGGTCAATACATAAAATTAATGCCAAAGAAATTTGCAAAAAATGAAGTAAAATTTTCCCCTTCACATTTAGAATCAACTTTATCTTCAATCATTGATATAATAAATACAAATTTTATTATAGAAATATTTTGGTGGTACAAAACTTGAAAATGGCTTTGGAAAAAGCAAACATTTAATTAAACTAAAACTTCTCGTCTGACACTCTTCAGAGTTTAAAACGTCAGAACATAAATCGAAAACTCTACGCTAGGAAATATATATAGATATCATCTTTCATGTGTTCTTTTGACATTAGAAGTCTTTTCACAAATGTTCCTTTGAGTGAGACCCTCAAAATATGTGTCGATGCTTTGTACCGGAGCGAGCTTAAGGGAGTGGTCATTAAGTATGTGCTATACTGGGGCGGAGGGTATTTGCATAATGCTTAAAAAATTGAATCCTCTTCTAACATTTTAAATAAAATGTTTAATACCCCTACAAATTTATGAAAGTTGTTTCACACCCCATCTTGGCTCTTACTGACGACATTTGGCCTTTCTCCCATCAAATTGGTCCCTGCTTGTAACTTGTTGCGCCACACGAAAATAAGCTGATACAAAAGGATGACTCTTGCCAGCCTCACTATCATTTTATGTACACTGTATTTGTATTTGTATTTGTTGCTACCTAGCATCCGAAGGTAATTTTTAGGACACTGAAAGCTATGCTTATCGAGCAGTGTCTTGGTCCTTCCTCTCGATGTGACCACACCTCGTGATTCCTACTGGCGACTCTCCCCACTCTGGGTGAAAGTTTGGTCATGCCAGGGACTCGAACCACGGACCCTTGGGTCTGTAGCCAGCGCCTTTAACAATTGAGCCATCCTCGCACTGCACACTCATATCTAAAAAGATAGTTTTTCTGCAACACAAATTTAAACTTTAGGATTAACAAGAAATCATGATTGATAATTACTACAAATATCGACTTCAAACGTGCTTCTAGCTTCTAGGTGTAAATGACTGTATACCTAAAAATGCTTGGATAGTGAATGCTTTGCACACATGGTAGGAAGACAATAAGTGATCCAGAAAGTATAGCTTCTGACGAAAGGGGGCTGGGGGCTATAGCCCCCTCACTTTTTTGCAAAACAATAGAGCCTTATTTGTTATGGGTATTAGTTTTAGCCCTGGTACCCCTCCCTCCCCCCACTTTCCAACACGTGTCAAATCCCATGGACAGCTCGAGATAAAGATGGAAAAAGTAAAAATTGAAACAAGAAAGTAGACTAACGAACTCCTTTGCTCAGTAGTCAGTTGCCATCCTTTCCCCTTCGCTCCGTGTTGTTTCTTCACCGATCCACTTTCTTCACCCAACTCATTGTCACTGCTGTTGGGAGAATCTTTCATATCTGAACAATCAGAGCTTGATGCTACTGTACTATTTTCCAAAACAAGGTCCCCTGCGCTATCATCAAAATCAATCAAAGAGTGTTCATCAGATTCCAAACAATGCTGGTCTGCTTGGGATCAATTTACAACTAGTAAAGTTGTTGAAGCTATATGTGCTTTAATCAGAGGCGGATCCAGAGCAAACTTGAAGGAGGGGCAGTTGGTATTGGAGGGAGGAGGGACGATGAAAATTTTTAAAAAATTGGAGACGAGAGTACGCTCTATACAACAATTTCAGATCCATTTTCGGAATAAACAATATAACTTTGAAGTAATCCTTGAAGCAAATTAACCTATTTGTCTCAGAAACTTTTTTACCTGTTTCTCATTCTTCGAAAGGGGCGCACAATTTCCAAAAAAGGGGCGCCACATTTGCTTCAACTCGTCGAGGGAGGGGCAACTGCCCCTAGTTGCCCCCCTTAAATCCGCCACTGGCTTTAATGAAAAGAATTTTTTCCCTTTTCTTCAGCTTGAGAGATTTACAAAATTTATGGTAGTAGAGATACTTGTCAAATTCATTCACTTTTAACTTGTGTAAAGATCCATCATTGAAAAGCGTCATCCAGTCAAAGCACTTGTAGGTCCTACTTTTCTGTTCTGTCAGGTATATTTGCTTTTTCTCAGCCTTTTTTTGTTTGTTGATCTCCAGAATTTGCAAATATTCTATTTATTGCTTTAACAGAACCTTATCAACATTAAACCTCCTGCTAAAACTCTCAATATCCTCCTCTGATGATACAAATGATACCTCCACGTATACAAATGATACCTCTGATGATACCTCCACGTAAAAAGTCCTTGCACTGTCTTCGGGGCTGAAAATAATCAACTGCTCAAACTTTCCCATCTACCTCTACTGGAGTCTTGAGCACATCCAAGTAATGCAGCCATTTGCATTATAATTTTGACAGGACCAACCCAGTCAAACTCAGCTCAATGAAAGCATGGGGAAGCAGAGCATGAATGTCGCAAAAACTCAATATATTTTTCCCAAATCTCAAAATAATGTGCTCCTGGTAAAGACATTTTGTTCTTCTCAGATGCAGCTAAGTATTCTTTAAGGTTTAAATGGTTGCTGAAGAAGAGGCCCTGCAGCACCATCTTTTCGAAGAGATAATTCATCACATACTTATTAATCAAAAATCAACATACATACAGATTTAATCAAAATCAACAAATGAAGGTTTCGAGAAGAAATCGAAGACCACGCCGATTCTGGGAAAGATCTGGCAGAACTAGACCTGAGAACCAGTGCATAGTAGGACAAATTCCAGCAGAATGAAGTCGTGCCTGAAGAATGGGAGGAGAACTTCCGAAGCGCAGCTTTTTAGAACTGTGTTCTGAACTTCAACCGTTTATCGAATAACAAGATGCGCACACCGATTTCAGTTGAAACCCAAGTAGCTGTGGCATTGCATTACCTCTCAGATGAGGGAAGGTATCAGGCCCTAAAATAAGCGTGGATCTGACTCACTTTGTGGAGTTGTAAGTTTAAATTGTTGATTTGTATTTGTAGAAAATGTGGCTTTGTAAATAGTGCATTTTCTTACAAGTGTAGCATACAATACCAATCGAAACGCCTAAAATAAAATAATTCTTTTCAACATAAAGTGCATGCTCAAACCCAGCCTTATGTATTGCACTCATCTTTTATAAGAAAAATGTAGGACTTATTCTTTGTAGTCGTTAATTGCTAACGTGTGAATGTGGAAAAGCGGCAAAGGGGATAAATATCTAAATGGATTAAATTCGCTCGTGTCTGACAAAGTTTTGCCCAAGATTGGGCGTTCGCAAATGTTTTTATACAAAGAGATGTACAATTACGTGTACAAATTACCAAAAAGTGTAGCCCAGGCACCTATTTTGGACCAGGTAAAAACCAGCAACAAACATTGGGAAAAAGCAGCTGTAACTTGATTTTTTAGATTAAAGATACATTTTACTTTCTTTGAAGCATTGGAACGTTCTTAGAAATAATGATACTTCGACAAATGTGAATAACACGACTGCGTTTATTGTATCAAACGTATGATGTAATATTTGGTGTGGCTATAGCCAGTATACTTTATTTTTTGGGTACAAATGAAAAGCCCCCATGATGAAATAGACCATGTCCTCTACTATCTCGTGCAACGCAGAACCCCTCTGCCAATCAATTCCAATCAATCAAATCTGCAAAACCTGCCTCCCCCTCCCTTCCTCCCCTCCCTTCCTCCCCTCCCTATCACTCCCCCTTCCTTCCCCTCCGCTTCCTCCCCTAACCCTTCCTCCCATCCCTTCTCTCCCACTACGATCCCTTCCTCCCCCCTCCCTTCTCCCCTCCCTTCCTCCCTTTCTCCCCTCCCTTCTCCCCTCCCTTCCTCCCCTCCTTCCCCCCTCCCTTCCTCCCTCCCTTCCTCCCCTCCCTTCCTCCCTCCCTTCGCTCCCCTCCCTTCCTCCCTCCCTCCTCCGCCTCCCTTTCCTCCCCTCCTTCCTCCCCTCCATTCCTCCCCTCCCTTCCTCCCCTCCCTTCCTTCCCTCCACCAATCCCTCAAATCAACAACAACAACAGCAACAACATCAACAACAGCAGCAGTTCATCTGCGTTCATTCATCATGCTGACAACAACATCGGAGCGAAGGGGGAAAGCACAACGACCACAATGAGCAGGCTAGGATTCAGAGAAATGAAGAGGGCTTCCTGCACGTTTTGCACCAGATTTCGGTCCTCTTTTTTGGTAAGAAAAATATTCTAAAAATGTAGGATTTTTATTTTCGTTAAATGAATTCGCTTATTTTTTATATGCGCGAAATGAAATTGGCTTGGTATTGCTAGAAAGCAGTCAGCTCAATGTAGCCCCTAGCTGGTGTCTTGTTCTTTCAAATATCTGTAGCGCAAAGCAGCAGATCTTGGAACAAATTAAATATTGAATAGAAAGACAAGAAAGGCAGAATCCCTAACGAAACATGTATTTTCAGGGCTAGCGCCAAAAGGTTACGGTAAACGTTTTTGACACGATATTTGGTTTTATCTCCCTAAAAGCCAAACCATTTACGAAATCAGATTACACTATACATCATTCGATGCACAAGAACTTGGCGATTCCAACCATATCCAAATAATTTTGTAAAATGATACTTTCCAGGCAAATTTATTGCTTGACTCATATCAGTAGAAAGTGCAGATCCTAAGAAGCCGGTCTCAGATTTTTCAAATTCCTCCTCCCCTTGAAACTGTACCCTGTCAAAAATTGGCAAACAGTTTTTCTTCCCTCTCATGGCTGTATTTGACTATAAAAGGCAGACCAGAGTAAATACAAAAATTATGAGACAGATTTTGCTTACCCCACATCTGTCCTGGCCATGTGCAAATTTTTGAGCCAATCGATTGGTTCCTTGGGTACAAAATAGCTTTTTCATACCTGTATGTAGAGGATTTGTGAGTCCGGAGAAAACAGGATTTTGATGATCGCCCTTGCAAGGTACACTCGTAAACCACAGTGTAATCCGGATCAAGACACTAGAAGTTTTATGATCAATAAGCCTGTTTAAATAAAAAGCCCTGTTTATTTAAATTGGCCCAGGGGCCATTCATGGGATGCATGGATGTGCCATGTGATATTGTAAATGAGACATGCGACCACAACCGCAAAGCAAGGATAATCGGCTTAACAGGTCAAGTGATTTCCAGACCTCAACTAAAAGTTTTGATAAAGAAATTATGGAAACCTTCGTTTACATGGCATTTTTTCCATTTTCAAGATTTCTGTTCGTTTCAATTTTGGTATCATTGTGTGCCTTGAAAGTCGGGCTACTTGAATGTAAAATAATCAAAGAATGGATGTTTTCATCCAAAAAACGTTTACTGTAACCTTAAAATGTTTTTTATGTTTCATGTTCCTTACATTTACTAGCAAGCAAATATTTTCATAGCATGTACCTATATGTTTTAAGCTCAATAGTCATGCATCTGACAATGTCACTCATTTGGTTATACTTGTATTCAATTATATTCAACATTCCACTTTATACTAAAAACTAAAATGGTTTTCTGTTTATAGTTTGAAAGACTTCTAACGTCATCTAGCAGTCATGGTGTAAAGATTGTTGAAGTTGGGCCCAGGGATGGCTTGCAGAATGAAAAGGTGCTCTTTAACCCATATACTAATGATGAACAGAAAGTTTTGTTACCATTATCAAACACACCATATTCTCTCTTATGAGCAACCACTCTCTAATGATCGCCCCTCTCCAAAGAGTGCCCCCTTTTCAGCAAAGCTTTGGATGACTGTCCCTCTCTAATTAGCAACACAACTATTATGAAAACAGATGAAGACCAGCAAATCATCACAATAGTCACCAGTTAAAACATATTTGATAAAACCTATGCTGTTTCATTGGGAATATTATCTGTGAATACTGACAGAACCAGGTAAAAATCCATTCAAAGGTTTTGACCATTTTGATATTTAAGATGCCACTCCAGTGTTTATGCAAATTAACAAGGGTTTAGACTCTTAAGAAATTGACATCTTAAAAATATTTTGCCTTTGTAAATCAAAGCTTTTCTTTTATTGATGGTTTTTTTCATTTTTTTAATGAGCGCCCTCTCTAATGAATGCCCCTTGCAAATTAGCATCCCTTCTAAAAGGGCTAAAAGTTAAATGTGGGCCCCTGGTGCTAATTAGAGAGAATACAGTATGTCTCAAGAGACCAGTCATTTTAACCTTGGAACAATTTTTCACCTCGCTCTGAGAGAGCAAGATGGTTGAGATTTATGTGCCAGAAGTTTTGCCTCAGATGGCATTTTAATGGGACCTGACATCAGAGGATGAAGGCTTAACTGTAGTACTAGCCACAGGAAAAATAATTTCTTTCTGGAGACAAACATAATAATCTTTCAGGATATTTCCTTTGAAAAAAGGGGTTTCTGAAGAATGCTGGGATGTGAATATGTATGAATCTTGGCTCTATCTTATTAATAGTTTCATTTTAGCTAGTAAAGAAAAAACGTGCTCTTCGTCATCATATCAATCGTTGTCAACACAACAATTTACTTTAATGTGTAAATGCAAAATTACTTGAAGCTCTTCCTGTAATACTGTGAGTTATGTATCATATTCATTTCAGGATATCATCAACACAGAGACAAAAATTGAGTTTATTAACAGACTGTCAGATACTGGTTTGCAAACCATTGAAAGCACAAGTTTTGTATCACCCAAATGGGTGCCACAGGTATGGTTGAAACGTTTTTTTAATGCAAAACCATTTTTAGCACTAGCTATAGAATATGTTCTGAAATAAGTTTGCTAGAGAAATTTTTTCTTTTTTAAAGGTTCTAATAGTTGGATTTCTTGCCGAATGTAAGTAAAATAGTTGGTCATAAAGTTTGAATCTTAGATGTTCTAAAGTAATCTTGTTGAAAAATAACTTTGAGCTTTATCTTGTTTGCATCAGCTAGCAGACAGCAAGGAAGTGATGACAAAAATCGACAGAAGAAATGGAATATCATACCCAGTCTTGGTTCCCAATATGCAAGGTTTTCAACTTGCTGTGAGAAGAACACTTCTTTTTTCCCTTGTATAAACATAATCTTTCATGTCCTTTTATTTTTAGCAACAAATAAAGCATCAAAAACCTGAATACAGTGTACAAAAAGCAAGTTTTCCAGAACTGTCTAAGACAAGACTCCTTTGATATTTCAGCCCCAAGCCATTAGTAACAGATAGAAATGATTCTGTGATTGCTGCTTCAAAGCCATGTAGAAGTTTCTTAAAATTTTGTCTCATTTCATTTTAGCTGAAAGGGGATTTATAATAGCAATGATGTTTTACTTTGGCTTTTGTTTAATGAAACTTTCAAGCTAACAGATGCTAGTCTTTTTCATTGCAGTTCAAAAAGGTTTTTTTGTGTTACAAATATTTGATTTATATTATTCATCTTTATGTTTCTTTTCCCAATTGATGAAATGCATTGAACAATAAACAGATTGCATCTAATGTAAAAATTTTAGCTCGCAACTGGAGTCAAAGAAATATCAATTTTTGGAGCTGCTTCTGAATCATTTTCAAGGTAACTTGTTTCAGAAAAAGAATAATTCTGGATGTTTAAGGGTCTGAAAAATCAGTTTTGCAATTGGGGAAATTTCCTAAGAAAACTTTGTTTAAACTACTTTGCAAAACAATTTGTACTGCTTGTTTCTTGTGTGTGTCCTTAAGTGGCTTGTTTACATATTTAGCTTTAGCCAAGCCTGGGCACTTAAAACCCACCTTAAACAAATAAACCCAAAGAGCCCCTGAAAACATGAAACGACATTGCCACAAAAAACAGTATTGTTTTTAAAAGAAAATTTATTAAACTTAAATCATCTCCTCAAATAAAAGTAATGTCTTTTTTGATGACATTTTATGTCTGACTGGTTTTATGACCACTTCTACTCGAATACAATTTTAAATGAAAACACAGTTTTTGTGTTATAACTTCCCTCTACATAAACAGGGTAAATCTGTGATTAAAAAGTATCCCTATTTACACGATACTGTATTCAAATGAATACAACACAGTATTCAGCTCAGGGGTGTGGTGTAGGGGCTCATCCCCCTTGTTAATGACAAAAAGAGTCGATGTCTTCTTTTGCTATTGTTTTTGCAACATTTTGTGTGAGAGCTCCCCTGTTCTTGTGTGCGAGTCCCATCATAGCACTACACCCCTGACATATTGTGTTGACTTTCTGTGTACACGGAGGCACTAATGACTATGGTATGAAATGAGAGGTATCGTTTTGGTTATGGGTTGACAAGGAGACTACTTTTCGTTTTCAAATAATGGCCTCCTTGTCGTTGCACACAAAGCCATGCCTCTTGAAGATTCCTTCCAGTGAAGTGGACTTGCTAAAGCAAAAAATTATATATTTATGTAAAAAATCTGCACGTCTTTTGCGTGTTAATGTTTTTTTATTTCATAATCAAGGATGCCCCCGAAAAAAATTATTTAGAGGTGTGAAATAGAGAACCTCGAATTCCCTACAAACCTGTTTTTTGGAGCACCATTTAAGTCAAGGCCTGTTAAGGTCGAGTCAGAAAAAAAGTGGAATTAGACTATGCAATATTGAAACTTCTCAAGGTCACCCTCTCTTTCCTTGCTCTCATTCCTTCCCTTCCCTTAATTTCGTTTTATTGCTAAATTCATTGCATAGCTTTTGTTGTGTTTTTACCGCAGGAAAAACATTAACTGCTCAATAGAAGAAAGCTTGGACAGATTCAAACCGGTTTCTGAAGCTGCAAAGGAACATGGGATAAAGATACGTGGGTAATTTTTTTTAATTTTCTGTTCACTGCAAGTTTATCTTAAAACAACTTTATTTTTCTGTAATTTTTTAGACATGAATTGAAAGTTTTGGAAATCTTCCTCGTCAAAGCTCTTGCAATTGTATCGTACCTTGAAATGGCTGTATCATGTTTATCTATCATTGGATTTTAAATATGAAAATACATGCTCAGAAAAGTGAATACCCAGATAGACACGTTATAACAAACTTTATGAAAAATGCTTTAAGCAAAACGCAGCAAGCAACACTCGGGTTTTAGCAAAAACATCGTTGTTGATTATTTTCTGCAAAACGAGTGCAAAGAAAATAAAACTGCGTATTGTGAGACAAAAGACGTTAAATCTAGAGACAATGATTCTCAGCCTTCCTGGAACCAGCGATACCACACCCTAATTCCTCATTTATAAGACTTGTATTGAAATGACAAAATATTTAAAGGAGAACTGACACGCAAAGATAAGTTTGGCTAAATCGGTAGTTTGTGAAAAGCAAATTCCGGGATCGAACAAATTTTTTAAATCATAGTTACCGTTTTTGAAATTCAGGCATTTTAAGTTGAGAAACGACAAGTGTTCCGACAACTTGAGACTCGAGGCGAAAATCGTCACGAGTGGGCGATCATCTTTGACGTCACAAGTGACATGTTCTCAGCACGTATCGTGTTTCTCTATAGAGCCATTCTCAAAGAAAACTTGTAAAACCCGAACCTCTTTTTATCTAGAAATAGTCCCCTGCCCGTTTTAACTACCTTCCCCGACTATTTTAGTTCTCATAGCATGAATCCAATCTTTTCTTCACCCCAATACTTAGTAAAAAGTCTCGAAATTCTCTCCCCGAGGCTGACATGACGTCAGAATTTGTCGGCCCCTTTGAAAAAAAATGATGGTAGAGATTTTATTTTGACCCGGAGTCAAAATAAAATCTTCAACGATGGATCATTATCGCCAATTAAGCGTATTAAAAACGACAGATAGCATCAAACTTTTTTCAGCAATTTAGCCTTTTACACGATCGTTGTCGTTCATCGCGGTCCAATATCGAAAAAAAATTTAAGGAAAAACGATCGTGTAAACCCGCCTTAAGAAAATGCTACGGACAAATGTTTATTTTGTGCATGTGAAAGGAGCTAATTTTGCATTTTTGACACATAATTGACTTTTTCAATGGTTTGGGACTCTGAATCGGAGTTTTATTACACTGATTTCGAAACAAATGGAGAATTTCAGCCGTCTGAGTTTTTGCTACCAACCGGCGCTGCCGCTTGGGCAGACAGTCGTCCCATGGCTTGACGATGTTATGAACAAAGAACAGACTGGGAGTACAAACTGATATGGAATTTCTATTAAAAACAATGATATTGCTACAATCTAAATGAGATCAGGTATCGTAAAACTAGAATTCATTTCAGATTGAGGCGTCTTTGTTCAGACTGCTTTGTCTGTATGGCCTAATTCGCTGAAATGCCTATGATGCCCTAAACGGAACTGCAAGTTATTCATTATCAATGTAGCATTCTATTTTTGTTTTTCAATGTTTCAAACGCGTTAACTGTATCGTGATATTAAATAGTAAAGGCGGGTTAAAAGTCAACTTGTGCGGATTATATGCCATTTTCACCGGGCGTGAAGGGTTTCGGAAACTGATAAGTTACCTGGCAGTCGAAAAATCTGGAGTTACGAAATAGGCTTTTAGCTCTTAGTCAAAGAACTTGATTTCTTAGTCGGAGAGAATGCTGCTAGCAGTGGAATATCAACTGGCGCATTATCTTCTTTTGCAAACAATTTTGACTTGGGTAGGGAATGGTCTTTTTCAAGACTAGGTTATTCCCTAGTATATCAACCTCTGTTAAAATACAATAATCAAGTTCAGTGAAATTATTATTTAGTCACACTCGCAGCTCCCATCAACCAAGATTTTTCTTGAATTCATATTTCTGCACCCAAAGCAGGTTGTAGGATCGCTTTTACCGCTGTCTCCACTAGATTTCGTTTGTCTTTTGGCTATTGCTTCAACCACCCCCCCCCTCCCCTACCCCCATGCTTCGATTTTATTTATAATTATAAAAATAAAAACTTTGAAGAAACGGTATCAGTTTACAAACAAAGTCGACTCCTTTTTTCACAAGCTTAGAGGTTCTTTCAATGTTTCCAAGCATGTGGTTCGAAGATATCATGGTATAAAAATAAATTTTATGTGGATATTGGCGTCCTAGCAGACATGTAGCTAGGATTTTCTAGCTTCTTTATACTTATAAATGAAATGCCTGACGATTTTTTGTCTTTTCACCACGGAATTTTTTCAATAGAACACGAAACTTTATTTGTATTTTCACCGTTGCGGTGAAAGCCTTTACAACGGCATTGTTAACATGTCACTTTTGACGTCAACCCAGAATTTTAACAACTCCTGGCGATAACCTTGTTTCCGCTTCGGGAAATTGCCGAGTCCTGGCTGTGACGTAATTGACAGATAAAAGTGCAAATATCAGAAAAACGGCGAATCTAAGAAGAAAACTTTTTCCAGATTTGAAATCAGCGACAAATTTTGCATCGAATAAGCCAAAGTTATTTTTGCGTGTCAGTTCTCCTTTAAAACAGCAATGAATTGTTTAGCAAATTCAGCAGTTAAGTAAATTACAATAAAAACTCATTATCATTATACTCGATAACCATCTAAATCTTATATTCCCATACCTAAAATTGCTGCGAAGGCGACCTTATTATGACCTCTAGCAGTTACTGATTAGCGACTACTGAAAGTTAACCGTTTACCTCAAACGATTTGTGCGGTCAAATCCTTTAAAAGTTTTCAATATTTATTTCATCATGACAAACAATGTGAATACTTGTATCCAGCCTCGTAGTTTGACGGAAAATTCTGATATGAGCACAAAAAATTTTACAATAAAATTTCGAGTAGTTTCAAAACTAGGCCGTAATTTGTTGAATTTCCCCCGTTAGGGATTCATCCTGCAAGTGAAAATTCTGTTTTTTATTTGCAGTTATGTGTCTTGCGTAGCTGGTTGCCCCTATGAAGGAAATATTGAGCCAGCAGCTGTTGCCAAGGTTGCCCTTTAACATTGCTTAACACTTTATTTTAATACGAAGGGGTCTCAACACAGTACATTATATACATCAGTACACCATATTTATACAAAAACTTGCAGACGTCCGCGTTACTCTGAGAAGCCTCCATGTCTGACCCGGGGGTGCAGGCCCCGCGCGTTCCTCATACAACCCAGGTGGATGTTACTTGTGAATTTGATTTCTAGACGGCTGCACTTAATCACAGAGATTGATTTGCAACATTGAGATCATGGAGAAACCTTCTTTCTTCTAACTTCTAGTTCATAAAAATCCCCAGTCAATTTTCCTCATATAAACAAGGCAACATTTAACACTAGGAACCCTTTAAAAAATTAAGAAAAAAAATTAAAACTTAAGTGCACCGATTTCAAGGGGCCAGCGAAACAGTTTCAGTCAAGATTTTTTTCAAAACGTGGCTTTAGAAAGAATTTGACCCCCGTACTTGCCATCTGAACGAGCGAGCCCTATATTCTTGCTAAAGGCTCCCACATTAAGCCGAAAACCCACTCTGGAAAACGATCCGCGGATCGGATCAGATCGTGTTGTTCTGATCAGTTTCTTTCGATCCGCGGATCGTTTCAGATTGGAATGCACGTTGACATTTGCTCCACGGAATCCTTGCCTCATGACGCAAGTGCTCTATTGTTTAAAAAGTTCTAATTCGATTTTGATCAAAAGAAAACTATTGTATCAGAACGGTTCAGAAAAAGTTGAAATGATTTCAACTTTTTTTCGATCCTTTTCGATCCGTCGCGGATCAGTCATGTGACCATTTTTGCATCCAAAGCGCTTGCGCAACACAAAATTTGATCCGATCGGCGGATCATTTTCCTAGTGTCACACGTTTCTCTAACTCATGTTTGTCTAATAAATACCACTGCAATGCACAACAGGTTGCCAAAGCGATGGCTGAACTTGGTTGCTATGAAGTTTCCCTTGGCGATACAATCGGAGTAGGGACACCAGGTGCGTCTTGTTCCAACTTAGACCCTGTTTACACGAGACCTGGACCAGATCGGATCCAAAAGTATCCGGATACTTGTGGATCCGATTCCAGGCGTTTACACGCGATCCGATCCAAAACAATTTGCGTTTACACGGGATCGGATCCATATGATATAAACAGATAATGCTCATGCGCTTTTCAAAAATGGCCTGCATCAGAGGTTTTAGATCCTGTCAACACAATGTTAGTACCCTTTATTAGTAGCTTTAGACTGTGTTCCCTGGTTTTCATCTTTTCCTTATCTTTTTACTCTTTTCTGTGCTCTTATTGATGAAACTGTAAGTTGTTCGAATGCTATTTATAAGCCCGTTGACTAGATGGCGTTATCATATCGTCGTGGTTTTAATTCGGACAAGGACGAAACTAATGTGCAGTTACTAAAACGAAATTGTTTATCCTCGTTGCCTTGCTGTTTATTTTGTATTGCAGCTTGGAATGAGAGCTGATTAGCATCTCTTTAACCTAGGATCAATCAATGCGATGCTGGATGCTGTTTTGTGCGAAATACCGGCTTCGCAAGTAGCGATTCACTGCCATGACACTTATGGGCAGGCACTTGCCAACATCCTTGCGTCGCTTCAGGTATGTCTTTTTATACTAAATACATTTCTTTAAAACTGTATACACACACCTTTTGCATACCAATTTTTGAGATTATACGTTATTGGATGCAAAGTCGAGGGCAGATAAACATTGTAACTGGTCTTAAGTTTTCGTTAGATTGGCATTATTCAAAAATTGGCATTATCGACTTAGCTCGAAAGCGAAAGTCTAGTACTGTATGTAAGCTTTGCTACATTTCCATCTTGTTCTTCTAATAGCGAGGAATTCGGACTGTTGATGCATCAGTTGCTGGTCTTGGAGGCTGTCCGTATGCCAAAGGTGCATCTGGAAATGTAGCCACTGAAGATGTTGTTTACATGTTAAAAGGCATGGGGCTCAAGACGGTGTGTTTGCAATTATATCTTTTGTGATTAATAAAACCGTAATGTAATGACAGCTAAATGTGTTTCTTCGCACAAGATGCGTTGACACAAGATGCGTTGACACAAGATGCGTTGGCACAAGATGCGTTGGCACAAGATGCGTTGGCACAAGATGCGTTGGCACAAGATGCGTTGGCACAAGATGCGTTGGCACAAGATGCGTTGGGCCCTGCCTAGCCAACCCATCGACAGTACTGTGTACCTATTAGATTAACAGTCATTGTAACTGCTATTTTTCGAGAATTGTATGTCAGTTTCTTGGAACATAATTCATTTCCTTGTTTTTTTGCAGTTTATCAACCTTGGGATTAGCATTTCCTTTGTTTTACTAATAAAAAATGCTCTATCGCATTAAAGCTAATCCTTGCAATGGAGATCATTTCAACATCCACACATTAATTTAAAGATTCAGCTGTCACAATTTATAGATTCACCAAGTAGGGGATTTTCTTTGTTTTTCAATTAAGCAAAGTGTCTTCAGATTGTTTCAAACTACACATATACTAAGCTTGAAAAAAAGCTTGAATATATTTGGTTGTCTATGTAGCGCAATTCAACAACTTTTAGCCAGAAATCCTTGCTTATGTGGTTTAATCATACATTTTTATACGTTAGATGTATTTTCATACATTATTTTATTTTCAGGGAGTGAGTTTGAAAAAGATAGTTAAAGTTGGATTGTGGATTTCAAATTTTTTGAAGAGACGACCGCAGTCAAAAGTTGCCATTGCATTATCGCAAAAATCTTGCGACGTTTGTTCTGGCAAAGCCGAAATGAAATGAATCTTTAAAGACTGGTTTGAATGTGAAAGTTTTTAATCAGTCACGACGTAATTATTGTCACCTTTGTAAAAGTTTGTTTGCTTTCACAATTGCATTACAAGTAAAATTAATCCTAGTGTTATAGTAACAATCCTGCAAATACAGTCAAGTGTGAAAACCGTGCTCCTTTTGTAATATTCTCAATTTATGCTCGGTGATACATTGGGAGTTTCTAAGTTTTGTTAAGGCAATTATTTAAAAAAACTACTATTATCACAATAATTTCAAGATACAAAAGAAGTGTAGAAAGTAATTACACAATGTTTCTAAACTCTGTCTTTTCTTCCTTTTTTCAATTTCTGCAAGTCCATTTTGGTTTGTTTCGTTTTCTAGAAGTCTTTCTTATTCGTGGCTTTAACCAAAGCGCGCAGCTAATGTTAGCTTATCTTATTTTAGCAATGCTAGTCGCGAGATCATGCCATTTATCCTCTTTTTCTTTAAGCAGTGAAATACTTTCGTCTAAAAATATGAAAATAGCAATGTTAAGTTTGACATAATCTATTACCAATGTTAGCATGAAGTGCCCTCGTTTGGAAGCTAATATTTTGAAATAACGTGCAAATGCCATCATCACAGGGTTTTAAAAACATGAAACAACCCAGTTTCTGCTAGAATAACGTACAAATGCTATGATGTCAATGTTTGAGAGAGCATGTAACAAACAAGAAAATTCTAAAATAACACGCAGCTGCAAAATGTTTTGGAATGCATGTAACAACCAAGATAATTGTATAACATAATGCAACTGGAACATGTTTGGCAGCGTGTAACAACCCGGTCCGTTTTAAAACAATGGGAAACTTCTGTCATGAGATGTTTGGAAGAGGATGTAACAACAAAGATAATTCTATAACAACACGCAACTGCAAAATTTTGGGAGTTCGTGTAACAACCCGGTCCGTTCTACAACAATGGGAAACTTCTGTCATGCAAATTTTTGGTAGAGGATGTAACAACCAAGATATTTCTATAACAACACGCAATTGCAAAATTTTGGGAGTTCGTGTAACAACCCGGTCCGTTCTACAACAATGGGAAACTTCTGTCGTGCAAATTTTTGGAAGAGGATGTAACAACCAAGATAATTCTATAACAACACGCAACTGCAAAATGTTTGGGAGTTCATGTAACAACCCGGTCCGTTCTAAAACAGTGGGCAGCTTCTGTCATGCAGATGTTTGGAAGAGGATGTAACAACCAAGATAATTCTATAACAACACGCAACTGCAAAATGTTTGGGAGTTCGTGTAACAACCCGGTCCGTTCTACAACAATGGGAAACTTCTGTCATGCAAATGCTCGGAAGAGGATGTAACAACCAAGATAATTCTATAACAACATGCAACTGCAAAATGTTTGGGAGTTCGTGTAACAACCCGGTCCGTTCTAAAACAGTGGGCAGCTTCTGTCATGCAGATGTTTGGAAGAGGATGTAACAACCAAGATAATTCTATAACAACACGCAACTGCAAAATTTTGGGAGTTCGTGTAACAACCCGGTCCGTTCTACAACAATGGGAAACTTCTGTCATGCAAATTTTTGGAAGAGGATGTAACAACCAAGATAATTCTATAACAACACGCAACTGCAAAATGTTTGGGAGTTCGTGTAACAACCCGGTCTGTTGATGTAACAAGAAAGATAGTTATATAACAATAGGCAACTGCAAAATGTTTGGGAGTTCGTGTAACAACCTGGTCCGTTCTACAACAATGGGAAACTTCTGTCATGCAAATGCTTGGAGTAGGATGTAACAACAAAGATAATTATATAACAACACCCAACTGCAAAATGTTTGGGTGTGTGTGTAACAACCCGGTTTGTTGATGTAACAACAAAGATAATTATATAACAACAGGCAACTGCAAAATGTTTGGGAGTTCGTGTAACAACCCGGTCCTTTCTACAACAATGGGAAACTTCTGTCATGCAAATTTTTGGAATAGGATGTAATAACCAAGATAATTCCATAACAACACCCAACTGCAAAATGTTTGGGAGTTCGTGTAACAACCCGGTCCGTTCTACAACAATGAGAAA
>NW_027019640.1:205780-300932 GCF_013076305.1 Rhopilema esculentum
TATAACAACACGCAACTGCAAAATTTTGGGAGTTCGTGTAACAACCCGGTCCGTTCTACAACAATGGGAAACTTCTGTCATGCAAATGCTCGGAAGAGGATGTAACAACCAAGATAATTCTATAACAACATGCAACTGCAAAATGTTTGGGAGTTCGTGTAACAACCCGGTCCGTTCTAAAACAGTGGGCAGCTTCTGTCATGCAGATGTTTGGAAGAGGATGTAACAACCAAGATAATTCTATAACAACACGCAACTGCAAAATTTTGGGAGTTCGTGTAATAACCCGGTCCGTTCTACAACAATGGGAAACTTCTGTCATGCAAATTTTTGGAAGAGGATGTAACAACCAAGATAATTCTATAACAACACGCAACTGCAAAATGTTTGGGAGTTCGTGTAACAACCCGGTCATTTCTACAACAATGGGAAACTTCGGTCATGCAAATGCTTGGAAGAGGACGTAACAACCAAGATAATTATGTAACAACACCCAACTGCAAAATGTTTGGGTGTGTGTGTAACAATCCGGTCTGTTGATGTAACAAGAAAGATAATTATATAACAATAGGCAACTGCAAAATGTTTGGGAGTTCGTGTAACAACCCGGTCCGTTCTACAACAATGGGAAACTTCTGTCATGCAAATGCTTGGAAGAGGATGTAACAACAAAGATAATTCTATAACAACACGCAACTGCAAAATGTTTGGGAATTCGTGTAACAACCCGGTCTGTTCTACAACAATGGGAAACTTCTATCATGCAAATGCTTGGAAGAGGATGTAACAACCAAGATAATTCTATAACAACATGCAACTGCAAAATGTTTGGGAATTCGTGTAACAACCCGGTCTGTTCTACAACAATGGGAAACTTCTGTCATGCAAATGCTTGGAAGAGGATGTAACAATCAAGATAATTCTATAACAACATGCAACTGCAAAATGTTTGGGAGTTCGTGTAACAACCCGGTCCGTTCTAAAACAGTGGGCAGCTTCTGTCATGCAGATGTTTGGAAGAGGATGTAACAACCAAGATAATTCTATAACAACACGCAACTGCAAAATTTTGGGAGTTCGTGTAATAACCCGGTCCGTTCTACAACAATGGGAAACTTCTGTCATGCAAATGTTTGGAAGAGGATGTAACAACCAAGATAATTCTATAACAACACGCAACTGCAAAATGTTTGGGAGTTCGTGTAACAACCCGGTCATTTCTACAACAATGGGAAACTTCGGCCATGCAAATGCTTGGAAGAGGACGTAACAACCAAGATAATTATGTAACAACACCCAACTGCAAAATGTTTGGGTGTGTGTGTAACAATCCGGTCTGTTGATGTAACAAGAAAGATAATTATATAACAATAGGCAACTGCAAAATGTTTGGGAGTTCGTGTAACAACCCGGTCCGTTCTACAACAATGGGAAACTTCTGTCATGCAAATGCTTGGAAGAGGATGTAACAACAAAGATAATTCTATAACAACACGCAACTGCAAAATGTTTGGGAATTCGTGTAACAACCCGGTCTGTTCTACAACAATGGGAAACTTCTATCATGCAAATGCTTGGAAGAGGATGTAACAACAAAGATAATTCTATAACAACACGCAACTGCAAAATGTTTGGGAGTTCGTGTAACAACCCGGTCTGTTCTACAACAATGGGAAACTTCTATCATGCAAATGTTTGGAAGAGGATGTAACAACCAAGATAATTCTATAACAGCACGCAACTGCAAAATGTTTGGGAGTTCGTGTAACAACCCGGTCCAATTTAAAACAATGGGAAACTTCTGTCATGAGATGTTTGGAAGAGGAGGTAACAACCAAGATAATTCTATAACAACACGCAACTGCCAAATGTCTGGGAAGAGAAGGAAAAAGAATAAAGATATAGGGAGGGAAAAAATAAATTGGACTAGACGAAAATTGCAAATAAGGAAAAGAATGAAGTCAGGTAAAGAGACAATTTTTTTCTAAAACGTTAACATGTAAATGTTTGCCGTATCCCGAAAACTCTGTACCCTTTTTCGCTTATCTGTGAAAGATTGAAATTTGGAAAAATGACAATATCATAATGTTTATTGGAAATTTTAAACCCACAATATTCAAAGAAAGCTGTCAATAACCAAAACTTCTTCTTTAAAATTCATTGGAAGGTTTCCATCCGCAATAATTGATTCTACGAAATTTAGAAGAAGGGTTTCATGAGGGTAAATTTTTTCCGCAAAGTGGTTAAACAATAGAAGGAAGAACTAGAATTTGAAGTTGCTTTGCAGGAAGGTGAGCATTTTTTCTACCACTGGAATATAACAACGAAATTTGAGCTGTGACTAAAGCTGTTACCAAACAATGTGCAATGGCAATCATGGCAATGTTTGGAAAACCATCAAAGAACCGAGCTGTTGAGAAAGCAATAAACAAATGCAATGTGAAGAGCATCTTTTTTACGAGAAGACTTTGCAATTGATCTACCCTAACATGTTCGAGTTTACCTTCATTGTCAGCTTGCATTACTTGCAATTCAGAGATGATCACATCTAAAGAAAAAGAAAAAGTTAATTTGTTACCCAATTAGAATGTCCCTTCTTTATTAATTTTATTCCCAAATCCTCCCTCGCAACAGCTCTAGATAAAAAGTCTATCATCAAATTCTAAAGTCAAAATAAAAAGGAAAAATTATTTACTAGTAACAGTATTTATTATGAGTTACTCTGAATACTAACAAAAGACTCCTTATGTTTTCCGGGCCATCACATTAGAACTTTTCTTTTTTCTCATGTCGCATTTGAGCTATAGACAGAACTACGTTGCAGTGGTGTGATGGCCGCGGGGGGGGGGGGCAGAAGGCACGTGCCCCTCCAGCGACCAGGAATCAGGGGGCGCCGAAGGCGATCCAACACTTCAAAGGGACGCCAAAATCACGTGGAAACAAACGCAAAAGCAAAAAAGGCCACTTGAAATAGCCGAGTTTTGAAGCGGCGCATATTTCGATATGAAGACTTCTTTCTCTCGTCTCTTTCTTTCTTCCTCCTCACTCCCACGCCAATACGCCTTCTTTGCCACCCGTGCATAACCCTTGACGCTTTAGAACCCAGGGTAGGTATGGCATCCCAGCATCCCTTGGCAGCCCACTAGAAGATACCGAACATTCGTAAGCAACCCACTGACTTACTTGATCTCACGGAGGTTGGAAATGAGACATAAATACGATGGGAGATTTTAACGATCAGATTTTAAAAAATAATGTTTCAACTTTACAGAGATACTTTGCCTTGTATTCTCAATAGAACTGTTCTTCGGTTGATATTTTTATGCTCATTTTTTATTGTTAAACGTGTTCCAAAAATTTTGCAATACCTTTACCGTCTCCATATCGCGGTCTTTTCAAATGCAAAGCAGATAAAACTATGGAACATAATGATAAAAACAAGCTTATGAATATTTTCTTATATCTCAATTGGGCTTGAAGTGACGCATGTTGTGGATATTCTGAGTGCAGTTTCCGGTCATCCCTAGAAAGTTATACTTCCAAAATTTTTCTTGCCGCCAACCATGGTGGCGGCTTTCACTAAACCCTTTAAGATTCTTGAAAATTTTGGCCTAATGATAGAGAAAACTTTTTAAGCAATTCCATGGATCTTCATTAAGCGCCCTTCATTAAGCCTATGTACCATCTAAACATTATGGCATAATGACAAAAAAGTTTATGAATACTGCCTAGGGTCTTTTTCAATCTCAATCGACGTTGAAATCATTTTAGATGCAGTTTCCGGCAGTCCATATGATATTATACTTTCGAAATTTTTCTTCCCGCCGACCATAATTTTTTATCAAAGTTTTTAGTTGAAGTCTGAAAATATCTTGACCTGTTCAGCCGATTATCGTTGCTTTGTCGCATGTCTCATTTACAAGAACTAGTACAAACACGGCTATGTATCCCAGGTATGCCTGTGTTTATTTAAACAGACTAATTGGTCTTTAAGCTTCAAATGACTTCACCCGGGTTACGCTGTGATTTACGCGTGTACCTTTCAAGTGCCATCAGTAAAATCCCCTTTTCTCTGGACTCAGTTCCTCTACATACAGGTACAAAAAAGCTATTTTCTACCCAAAGGAACCAATGGAATGGCTCAAAAATTGCACAAAGTCAGGACAAATGTCGGGTAAGCAAAGTATGTCTCAGAATTGTTTTTATTTGCTTTGGTACGTCTTTTATAGCCAAATACAATCACGGAAGGAAAGACAAATTGTTTACAGATTTTGGACAAGGTATAGTTTCAAAAGGAGGAGGAATTTGAAAAATCTGAGAGACACTGGTAGCTTAGGATCTGCGCTTTCTGCTGATATAAGTCAGATTTTGCTACCTTAAACGCAAGGGTACAAAATAGCTGTTGAAGGTGGAAAAATCATTTAAGCAAAAAATATACCTGGAAATTATCGATTTGAAATATTTGCCAGTTATTTTGATATGGTTGGAATCATCAGGTTCTTGTGCATCGAATAATGTATAGTTTAATTCGATTCCGTTAATAGGGAGAGAATACCAAATTGGTCAACTTTAGCCAATTGAAGTCAGCTGAAGCCCACTGAAGTCAATTCACGCCTATTGAAGTCAAATTACGCCAATCGAAGTCAAATTAGGCCAGTTGAAGTCAAATTACGTCAACTGAAGAAAACTATAAACGCTTAACGTGTGGAGGCATCTTCTTAAACATTTTTATAGACAAGTAAACCGATCAAACATAAGCAACCTTTATTCGCAAAAACTAATTTCAAAACTCTTAATTTTTATGCACCGGACACGGCTGCATACATAATATTCCTTGCTACAGAGACATAAAATAGAGATGCACTAGGAAATTTCAGTTGACTTGCTGACCTGTGCAGCTATTGTTAATGTGGTGTCGCCATTTTCGCCAGTTTTTGAAATTTAATGTAAATAAACCTAAGCCTTTCAACATGCTCTCTGTTCTACATGGAAGACTATAATGGAGCAGCCTGTGGCTTCGCTTGACCTTCCAGGCTAGGGGGTGCAGGGTCATCAATAGACAAATTTACCGACAAAGACATGGATGGAGAAAAATTTAGGTGCTATTTCACCTACTGATAGATGATTTTACCGACAAACTAAGGATTTTGTAGACAAACTGAAGATTTAACGACGAATTCATGACGTATCTGGGGGGTGTTACATCCCCCCCTTCACCCCCGCTAGCTACGCCCCTGGTAATAGGGAAGAATATCAACTATAGAAGACCTAGCTATAGAAAAGGTTTTGCCAATGACAGATGATATAATAGACGTTCTTGATCCTTTCGATAAAAAGGAAGCTGAAACTCTGTTTTTTGCGTGCAAATACTGGTTCGCAAGAGGGAAAATCGAAAGTCCTGAAAGCCACTGATGTCGCCACTGATGTCGCCACTGATGTCGCCACTGATGTCGCCACTGATGTCGCCACTGATGTCGCCACTGGTGTCGCCACTGATGTCGCCACCATCGCAACTTCGAAGTTTTCTTCCCACGAATTTTATAACCTTTGAATCCCTGTTCTTCTTCTTTCTCTTCTTCTTCATTCTCTTCTTTATGTTCTTTTTCTTCTTCTTTATCTTCTTTTCTTCTTCTTTTTCTTTTTCTTCTTTATCTTCTTCTTCTTTATCTTCTTCTTCTTCTTCATTCTCTTCTTCTTCTTCTTCTTTTTCTTTCTCTTCTTCTTCATTCTCTTCTTTTTTTCTTTTTCTTTTTCTTCTTCTTCATTCTCTTCTTCTTCTTCTTCTTCCTCTTCTACTTCTTCTTCTTCTTCTTCTTCTTCTTCCTCTTCTTCTTCTTCTTCTTCTTCTTCTTCTTCTTCTTCTTCTTTTTATTATTATAACTATTGTTATTATCATTATTATCCGTTGAGCGGTAGCGTGCGGACGCTTCTGTACACGGCTCCTGTTTGACTGCGACTTACTACGCCTGGATTTAATTTATTGCAATTTATTAACTACAAATCGATGCATAACAGTTCGAGGACTCTGGAAATACAATGATTCGCTCGTCTATCGTTTATCTTTTGATTTTATTCGTGATTTGTTCGTTTTATGAAAAAGATTTTAGTTCGTTAGGCCGGCATGCATGACGTTGCAAGCGAAGGGTTCAAACCAATCATACTGGACCCAGTGGGAGCATTAACATTCCGCTCATTGAAACCGGAAATCGCGATGCAGCCATTAACAACGAAAGCTGTGTAAAGTGTTCTTGCGGCAAGTCATGCAAAGGAATAAAGGGGCTCCGCATCCATCAAAGGAACTGCAGAGTCATTAGAGGCTTTGATGAAGAGCAATTGTTTGAGGTTGTGAACGATGCTGACCTTGAGAATAACGATAGTCACACCGATATTCCCCTTGAGGATTATTTCGAAATCAAGCCTGGAATTCGTCTTCCAAGATCTGACCAGGAATGGCTGTTAGCTAACCAATATTTCCACTCTGTCTTTTCAAGTATTTCTGTCGATGCGTCAACGGTTGATCGTGTTATCCAATTAATGAACGAAACCATTTACAATTACTTTAAAGAACCTGTGAAACAATGGAATGCTGCAACGAAGATCTCAAAGAAAAATACTCCAATTTCACTGCCAAGAATTTGAAAAAAGAACTCAGAACTTTGAAACATTCTAATGCTCCTTTAACTGAAATCAAGTTTGTCTCTAGCCTTCTTCGCAATAAAATCAAAAAACACATCTCTTCCTCTAAATCTTCCAATATAACGAACCACGACCGTTACATCTCCAAAAATTTCTGGAATTACGTCAAACGCACTCTTCAATATGAAACTTCAGCTCTTCCAACTTTTTCTGCTGCAGGATGTACCGAATACTTTGTCAAAACATTTTCTGCCATCGCCCCTAACAAACATTTCACCATTCCTTCATGGATCCCTACTTTCAATGAACCATCTTATTCATTTGATCTAGAGCCACCTGGTTACAAAACCATTACCTCTATCATAAGGCGTATGAAAGCTTCTACTTCTCCCTGTCCTCTTGATAAGATATCCATCATCTGTTTCAAACGAAGTCCCTATCTTCGTTCTTTTCTTACTGAAATAATTCGTGTTGTCTGGCTTTCAGGTAAGGTACCATCCGAATGGAAAAAGGCCTCCACTATCTTGATTCACAAAAAAGACAGCACAGACGATCCATCAAATTTCAGGCCAATCACTTTAGAATCGGTGCCCTTAAAAATATTCACTTCTTGCTTTCGTGACTCCATCTTCACTTTTCTGAAACATAATGGCTTCATCGAGCACCAAATCCAAAAAGGCTTCACCTCAAAAGTATCAGGTACATTAGAGCACACA
Source organism: Rhopilema esculentum (assembly GCF_013076305.1). The sequence goes on from NW_027019640.1 coordinate 213,133, forward strand.
GCAATGATGGGCCATTTAATAAATAAAGCTCGCATTAAGCAACGATCTTTAGTGGTATCTTTGGTGGATCTCAAAAACGCCTTTGGCGAAGTTCACCGCAAGCTGATACCAGCTATTCTTGCTTATCATCATATACCTTCGGAAATTCAATCATTGATCTCAAGCTTATATCTAGATTTTAAGACCTGTATCATAACTGATAAATTCCAAACCCCTGCAATTCCTGTTCGCCGCGGCGTATTGCAAGGTGACTGCCTCAGCCCCCTTCTTTTCAACCTTTGCTTCAACACGTTCATACAATACATCAAATCAGATAAATATAAGCAGCTTGGTTTCTCCCCCCATGATGGGAATGACCGCATGTTTCAGCCAGTACACTGGTTTCAGTTTGCTGATGATGCTGCTGTTGTTACCAGTGGAGAAAAGGAGAACCAACTCTTATTTAACTGCTTTACCAGATAGTGCCAATGGGCAAACTTTATTGTCAGGGTTGACAAATGTGTTACCTTTGGTGTCAAGAAACACTCTACGCGATCCCTCCAATTTCAACCGAAACTTTTCATCTGTAAGCAAATAGTGCCTGCTGTCAAAAATGGCTATTCCTTTAAGTATCTTGGTCGTTTCTTTGATTTTGAAATGAGTAACCAAGATCATAAATCTAAACTCGTTTCTCTTTTCTCTACTCTTATGAAGGATATTGACGACTTACCTCTCCATCCTAAAAACAAACTGCTATTATACCATCGTTATATTCTGTCAAAAGTTTCATGGCATTTTACTGTTGCAGATCTACCAAAGACCTGGGTTGTCCAAAACCTAGACAATCTTGTTTCCAATTACATTCGCCAGTGGCTTGATCTTCCTGTTTCTGCAACATTGAGTGGAATAATCCTCTCAAAAAATCAGTTTGGCCTAAATCTACAACTGCCTTCTATCAAATTTACGCAATGCCAAACTGTCTGTCGCAATGCCCTAAAATCTTCTCCTAATATTAACATTCAAACCCTACTGAAAAACACCAGTCATGGCACGAACCTACAGTACGACATCTATCGTAATACTAAAGAGGTATTAAAGGCTGTCAAATCGGACAACAAAGAACGTCTCTCTCAAAACTTACCATCTCAGGGAGCTACAATTACCTTCCTACTGAAACATTCACTGGAAAAGCTGAACGGTATTTGGTCAAGTACACAGAGCAATTTGCCTAGTAACATCTTTAACTTTACCATCAAGTATCTTAACAACACTTTTCCAACTCGTAAAAATCTGCTGAAATGGAACCTTAGTCAAACATCTGACTGTGAATTCTGTCTTCTTCCAGAAACACTTCTACACGTTGTTGCTGGATGCAAAGTGTACCTTGACCAAGGCCGCTATACTTGGCGTCATAATTCTGCATTAAACTTTCTAGCCACTTCCTTCCAAGCAATAAATGGGTCTTCTCTCTACGCAGATTTACCAGGCTTTCTTTCCCCTTCTATCATAACTGGAGATCAACTACGCCCTGACTTACTTCTCAAAACTAAGGAAAACTGTCTGTACCTTTTAGAGCTAACCATAGGCTTTGAAACAAATCTCAACTGCAATGCTGTCAGAAAGTTAGAGAAATATGCCACCCTCGTATCTGACTTAAAACGTCAGTTTAAGTCAGTCTCGTTTGTCAATCTTTCCATCAGTTCACTCGGTATTTTTGGCGACTCCTGCAGCTCATTCATCGACTTGTGTGACTCTTTGTCCATTGATCATCAACAGAAACGCTACCTCATCTCCAAACTTACAAGCATCTCCATTCGCACCACATACTATATATTCTGCTGTAGAAACAAAACTTAGACTAATCCAGAGCTACTCCCCTTTAACATTCTTTTTTTCTTTTCTCATTACTACGATGTAATAGTTTTTATTTTGTAAACACAGGCTAGCCAGTTACAAATTACCTTGTAATAGAGAGATTTGTAATTGTAGTTTTAACAGGAATTCAAAATGAAAAGTTTCCATTGTTATTATAATTGTTATCTTCAGTTTGTTTTTATGTATTGTTCTCTTAAGAAGCCGAGACAAAACTATGGTCCTAAGGCTTAACAGTTCAGCTCTTTTTCAAGTTAGAGATAGAGCTCTTCTCAGGATATGTGATGTTCCTAGCAAGACTATCTTTTAGATTTCTTTGATGGTGATCTTTCCAGGAATCTTTGATACATGTTCATTCATACGTTTTGTGACGAGTCCAAGGGCTCCGATTATGACAGGAATAACAGTTGTTTTAATTTGCCACATTTTGGTAACTTCTATCTCAAGCTCTTTTTATTTTGATAACTTTTCTGTTTCTTTGCTTTCAACATTTCGCTCAGATGGGACAGACATGTCAATGAAAATGCATTTGTTTTCCTTCCTGTCTTTGATCACGATGTCAGCTCTGTTTGCAGTAATCTTCTTGTTAGTATGGATTGGCATATCCCACAATATCACAACATCCTTCCCTTCAGCGACAGTGCTTGGTTTATGCTCATACCATCTAAAGGGTACCTCAACATTGTAATATTTACATATCCTTCAATGCATGTAGATTAAATCTCCATCAATCAGCAACAAAACCGTATCTCATTTCTAAACTTTCCAACATTGCCATCCGTACTACGTACTACATATTTATTGCAAAAATAAGCCATCTGGAATTACATCCTTTTTAACGTTGGTTGTTTTATTTTTTCTCAGTTTTTCCTCTTACCTTACGATTGTTATAGTTTCTTCTTGTAAAACCAGGCTAGCCAATTGCAAATTACCTTGTAATAGTGAGATTTGTAATTGTAGTTTAAGTTGAATTGAAAATGAAATGTTTCCATCATTATTATTATTATTACTTTTATTATTATTAGTGCAAAGAAGATGCTCATCAGAAAAATGCCAATGCAAGCTGGTCTGTCGTGCACAGAGCTTTGCAGCTGGACTTGAGAATGTAATGTAGATTAATAGGAAACAGCAAGATACATATGTGTATATCTGAGTTATTTCATTGGGTGGGTGTATTTCTTGACACGAGGACATGGCAAGAGGGCCATCCCCTTTAAAATAACACAAGAGATATTCTTGGGGCTATCAAATTGTGTAAGTGTACCCAGGGGCGTCGAAAGATGGGCTAAGAGGGGCAAAAAGCTCGGCGCCCGTGCTCCGATGGGGTCCGTAATATAGTAACAAGAGCTATAGGCAAACTGCTATTTCAGCTACTTTTACGAAATCAACGCCTATAAGTTTGTCGCAGAGAAATGTCCACATGTCCTTGATTCATGTAAAATTTTTCTTGCACATTCTTGTAAAAATTCTTAAAAAAATTAATCAACAATTGTACCTAAAAAGGAAGTTTCCCTTGTTCTCCAGGAGACTGAAGGGCGTGGCCACAGATCATCCCTGGGCCCGAGCTACCTCTCGACGGCCCTGGGTGTACCAAGTTTTGTGGCTGTATAGCTAACAGCAAGGAAGTTACTGTGACAACGTATTCCCAGGCCTGGGCACAAGTACCCCATTCTAAAAATAGCACAAGGGCTGTTTCTGAGGCAAGTTACCAGGCCAGTCAAAAAATCTACACATGTGTACAATGTTTTTGACATAACAGGTACAATCGACTCCACATATAGTCAATCCGATTGCAGTCATACTCCGGTTACTATCACAAAATTGCTGATTCCCGAATTTAGCTCTGGTCAAACCTTTATAAGCAAACTCCTCTTACAGAAGTTCCACTTTTTTCACACTCTGTTATAGTCACAACCTTTTTTCTTCCTGAAAAGCAGAAAACTCTTTCTACATTCACATTTACGCAACACAAATTAATTTTTCTGTTTTAATCCTTCTCAAAATTTAATTTAGAAAAATTAAATTCCTCTCGATAACTTTCAAAATAGTACTTTAAACAATACAAAAACAATCTTGCTTTTGGTATTTGACATTCGCTAGCACTGAAGCCGCTTTCAAAGAGGTTAGACAACATTATTTTTGAAATGGTTGAAAACAGTTTCTTTGCTAATATTGGGCCACAAAAACTGATTTCCTGACACTGGCATTTAGTATTTTTAGATAATTCCGCTTAATGTCACACTCCGCTTATCGTTAGAATTTTCTGGAAAAAATTTAGTGTGACTATATGCGGAGTCGATTGTACAAAGAACCAAACAAAGTTGCGGTTAAATTTTCAGCCCACTCAACAAGCACAGGTTTCGACACTGCTTTGACTGCTAAAGTCCCATTTGCACATGCGGTTCAGGAAATGAAGATAATGAACATTTCCTCATGCACTGACCTCGGTTGGAGTTGATGCGCGCAGATCTCTCCCCCTAATTTTACCTAGGTTAGACATTATGAACATGGATTCAAAAGATTTGTGCGAATAACTATTGCATGGAAACTCCGATTTGAATGTAAACGAGAAAAGAATTGTTACTGAGGCAATAATATCCTTCACTGAACGTACAAGAAGATTTTCAAGAGTACCAAAAGAAAAGTATACAAAAGGTAAACTGTATGAAAAAAATATTCATAAGAGACCTCACACTCTGGAAGCTAGTGCATATGGTTGCAGGTGTCTGAAAAGCAGTATATGATTGAAACCAATATCAAAAAGGTCCAAGTACAAAGTTTTGAATGAAATAAATGTTTGCTGAAAGATGAATAATTTAGTACCTTCATCGGGAAGCTTGTCTTCTTTGACTTCCACAAGAATCAGATCCATCAAAGAACATTCAAAATGAGCATATGAGAGCTCACTGTCCTGTAAATGAAAGAGCACTTAAGTAACAAAGACCATAGCGGGGCTCACCAGACAATTTTTAGTTTTAAACATTTCAGTCAACATCATCTCCAAGTTTTTGACATGGTTAGTTGTGAAAGCATCTTTCTCTATCAGGGATTCAAAGCTTGAGAGGTGGTCTCTGTATCTAACTCTTGGTGCACGCTCAAGAAGTTTCTTGATCGTACTTTTCAGTTTTCTGCCATGAAACATCTACATTAATGGGCAGTATTAATTGGCAATATATAAAGGCTCTCATTAATACTTTTAGTTTATTTTGGTCCATGAAATGACTGATGTGCGAAAGATTGTATGGTTTATTGCCAACTTTTGACACAGCTTGCTTAACATATTCCTCAAATATGACACTGATATCGATTTTAACACTAAGAGATTTTTTCCTGATTAGTTTCATGTACAGTGGTGTCCCTAATATTGATTGAGATTGTATCTGTATGAATGGTGCCCAAAGTCATTAGATGGGATTTTTCATTGAGCTTCAAATATTCATCACAGAACCATTTGCTTGCCAGAGCCGAGTATAATTTTCCTGTCTGGAGATTCTCTTGCTTGTATCCCTGTCACAAGTAAACAGCGTGGTATCACCTGCGTATATGCGATGTCAGTTTTCTCAATTTGCAAAAGAGGTCATCGATAAATATTTTGAAAAACATCGGCCCGAGGACCGAACCCTGTGAGCCAAAAAAACTGTTGACATTTACTGTTTGTTATCTGCCATTACAAAAAGTCGTAAATAAATGTTGAAGCATCATGACTAAGATCATAAGCTTCCAAAGTGGTTTTGAGCCGATCATGCCTCAAGCAATCGAATGCCTTCGATAGAGCTAAAAATAGTTCCTACTTTCCTGCCACTATCGAGGCAAATTTTCCATTTTTCCAGAAGACGTGTCAGAGACTGCTGATTGCTGAAACCCTTTCCGTAACCAGCGAAGCGGTGACAAATAATTTGTTACGTATCCAATCAACTGTTTCTCGCAGAGTCTCTCAAGTCTCAAATTCTTTTGATGTAAAACGCTAATTGGTCTGAAATTATCTGTTTCAGTTGTCTCGTTCTTTTTTAATGCAGTGCAGAGACATCAGAACATTTGAGTTCAAATGGCAACTTAATAGCAATCAGGTAAATCTGGTTGTTGTTTCTTTGAAAAAACGAACTCTAGGAAACCAGGATTAGCTTGAAAAAGTAAATTTGCTTGAAAAAGTGGCTACAAAATTTCAAGTATTGAAAATTTGCTAAAATAATAATAACATTTATAACATTTGTTTATGCAAGAATATATTTTTTTAAAAAACTGAGGCACTAATGTATTTTTACAGCGGCGCGTTTTTTATAAAAAACTATGAAAAGGCTGGAATTTTTATATATTATCATATACCGGTAATCTTTTATTGGGAACCTTCGTGGACGGTAATTCTTTTCGTCATATTTTTGATAACCTTGTCTCATATACAATGATCAGATCTAAAATACAAAGACCTTTTTCGTGGCATATGATTTGCGTTTCGCATTGAAACTATGATGTGGAAATTGGCGTTTTGTGTCATGCTCTAGACGTGTGGGTTTCTTGGTTGCAAATTCAGGCGAGTTGCAATTCATAGAATTGTTTAAGAGCATATAACTACTATCATCCTCAAAGCTCGACTGCGAGAACATATCATATCATTACCATGATTAAACTTTCTTTTTGTAAATGGAGTAGTTTCACAGGGCCTGAGGTTCAAATATGTTCATAAAAAAAATGAGGTTAAAAATTTTTAGTTCTCAAGAAATACAATTACAAAGCTCATTAGTGAAGTTCTTTTGTAAATTTGACAGTTATAGCTTTTTAATAATTGTTACACATAACAATAAAACATATAATGACAATAGACTAAAAGATAATAGAGTGTAGCAAAGATAAAAAAGTATAATTTATAAAAAATAAAAGCATGGGGCTGTCCAATGTGTTCTGTGTTAGCCAAAGATGTATCAGACATGTATGATATTTAATGCAACACTTAAGCCTCTTCTCTCTGCCTCATTTTTGAGATCGATTTCAAAACAAAAAGCAAGTTTAGAAGTAAAGAGACATAATTGTAATCAATAGCAAGTCAAGTCGAAATGGATCTTCAGTGATGTCAGAAGGAGAGAAGATGGTATTTAGATCAACCTAAAGAGATGACCCCTCATAGCTTGTAGAGAGCTGGCAAGAAAGAGCAGGGAGAGTTGTGCCCTATTGGAAGAAACTCTATATCAATTCTGTTTTACAGCAAGCGACTGTATGGACTGAGGTTTCCTGCTCTCAACAGAATGAGCAATCAGACGTTTAGCTATTTCCCCATAGGTAGAGGTTTTACGGTAATTATTTGGATATCTGGTAGTAAAATTGACAAAGTTCTAAGGCACAATACTTTGCACCTCATACAGAAAATTGGTTTAATTTTAGAAGAAAATGTTTAATTCAAAAAGAGCATTAGTAAAGGATTGCCAGAGTTGCATCCTGTGATGGTAAGGCATTTCAAAGATTTTTGTGGCTTTCCAAAAATGTTTTTTGGTTCTCAGTTACCGATTGCTTTCCAAATTTGTTTTGTTTCTGTAGCTTTCCATAATCAGCAAATGTTTTCATTGGGAGAATGTAAAAATCTCTACTTAAGACAGTTTGGTATTGTATAAAACAGATTAAGGGAGTATGCAAACAATCTTTTGGTGGTACAAAACTTTAAAATGGCTTTAAAAAAAGCAAACATTTGAGTAAACTAAAGCTTTTCGTCTGACACTCTTCAGAGTTTAAGACGTCATAACATGGATCAAAAAATCTACGTTAGGAAATATATATACCCAGTTGTGGATCCAAAACCATTTAGGTAGCTGAATTAGGTAGCTGAAAATATGAACAGTACATTTAAGGCCATACTTCCCATTGGACCCACCAGACCCAGACCTAGGGGCCAACAAAGAATTAGGGGCCCTAAGACTTTTTTGGAGCTTTAGTATGGCATCATAGGGCTCCCTTGCATGAGTTTCTTATCAGTGTGCAAATGCACAACCTTAACGTGTACAAGCATTAAAAATTGATATGGATGACTCCAACTTATATGAACTGACATGGCATCTAACATTATAAAAGAAGAGAGGGATTTTCTTCACAATCTGATACATCTAACAAATAATGTAAAACTATCAAATGTCTTTGCCTGAAACTTTATTTAATTTACAAACTTTTACATCACCACTTATTTTATAAATGGGATTTAAAGAGCAGGTTTTTCACAATCACATTCACCCGCTACAAAAAACCAATATAAACAAGAGATAATTTATGCAATGCTTCAATTACTAAAAAATAACACCTTGTGATAAGAAAACAGATAAAGGCACTGTGTTTGCAGGAGTTAGAGAGGATGAAATTGCCCTATCTGCAAAAAAGATGAAGGCAAAAAGTGTATGATAACTATGCGATGGTGGACAAAAACATTGAAAAAGATTTCAAAATGTTCATTCAAGAAGCATAAGAAGCTGAAGCATGTTTACTGTACCTCCCCTAGGAGGTGTTTGCTAGAAACAATTTCAACATTTATTTTAATGAGCCTTGCCCCTTCTGATGTGAGAGATTTTGTCCAATCTGAAGGAAACCCATCCAATTATGTTGCATAGGTAAAATTACTTCAAAGAGTGCTTTTTCCAGCACTCTGGAATCACTCATATTCAAAAATATTCTTACCCTTCTGCAGCAAACACAGTGCCGCCTTGGGTTGTTAGAAAACCGAGTTGATGTTTTGTTACGAAAAAGAACGTATACTTACAGTGTCAAAAAAATGTCCACATTATCATGGAATTGCTCTATCATAAAAAAATTGAGCAAAAAATCTAGTTTATAGCAAAAAATGTATTTGTTTGTCTCATTAATTGAATTGTCTGTAGCTACAGAGGCAAAGTTTAAACCTTGCAATTAACTTTTCTAAAAACAAAATGCACAGACCTTCACACTTGTTGATAAGAGGGCCCTATATGCTTTGGCCCAGGCGCCCTAAAAATATTAGTGCAGCCCTTAGAACATTGCAAGAAAGTACAAGTTTAATGCTCTGCCAAGCTAGATTGGACAGATGCTGGACAAATTTGTAAAAATTCAGTTTTTCTTACCAATAACATTATATAAATGAGTACTTCAACAGACCATGGATAAATGGGGCACTGGGCTTGAAAAACCAGCAATTCTGAAAGGTTATGTTAAAGGTTCCTAAAAAAAGGTAAACTTCTGCTATTTTTATTTGTAATATAAAAGAAGAAATTTATATGAAAAAAATGTAATGTCATGCAGAGAATAAGATTATGCCCAAAATGCAAAAAATTCTTTATTGATTAAACACTGTTTAGAAAGTAGAAAAACCCAGTAACAAGCAGAAGAACCCAGTTACAACCCAGTAACAGGTCAAACAACCCACTAACAAGTGAAACAACTCATTAAAGCATACGCTACAATAGTAAGACCAGACTCATCAAGCAAATCATATAAAGAGAATTGAGGCAATACAAAGGAGAGCTGCTAGATTCGCAAGGAGAGATTATAATCGACACTCTAGTGTTTCTGATATGTTAAAAGAACTCAAATGGCCAACCCTTCAAGAAAGGCGCTCAAGCGCTATGTTGCAAGGTTGTGTCTCGCCCATAAGACAATAAATGATAATATTGATGTTAACATTCCATCCTACATAATGGCACCAATGCAGCTTCAAGGAAGAAGTAAGCAGCAGTTTATCAATATTGGCGCTAATACCAACACATATTTGTATTCATTTTTCCCAAGAACTATCAGATGTTGGAACATATTACCAATCAAATACAGGCAACTTAAAGAAGAGACATTTAAGAGGAAGCTTCAGAAAGAAATTGAACTGAAGAACATAAACATTGTTAATCCAAGAACGCACAGTGTTCAGAGACAGGTCAAGGATTGCCTTTAACTGTATTTTAGATTTTTTAAATTATATTCTAACATGTAACTTTTATCATTAATTTGCACCTGCATTAATTCATAGATGCCACTGACCAATCCATTACCACAATGCCCTCTCAATGTTCCCTTTAATTTTCAGTCCCTTTTTTGATTTGGTCTTGCAGTCAAACAAAATTACAGCTTCTCATTTGACAGTTAAATGTCCAATCTAATAATTGATCAGTGGCATCTTCTAGCACTTTTTATCCATCAATCTATTATTTCTTGCACTCTGAGCATTTTACCAATACTCGGTCCTGCTCAGTATCAATGTAGAAGAAGTAGAAGAAGTTAACAGCCTTGTAACAAGCAGAACTGGGAATCGATTCCCTAATGTGAGTTAATTCCAACAGGGAGCATCCTTTATATGGACAGGGTATGTTCAAAGCAAATTTGGGACAGGGTCGGAGGGAAAAAAGGTTTTCTGCACACCCCCGGCACTTTCCTAGACTTTCTGATTAAATCTAAAGCTAATATTTCGCACCCGGCGTACAAATCTTAAACAGAGTAATGTGAACAAAAACCATGCTGACTAGGCCCTTGATATGGGCACTTGCAGCATGGCCATAATAATGTTTCAATTGCTGCACAGATCCGAAACACAGAATAGAGTGTGTCATAAGTATAATATAGGTTTTTCGCTGGCACTAACATACATGCGTCTCCTTAAAATGTAAAGTAAGTAAGAACTGGGATATACTGTGTCATATAATATCAACGTAAATTTATCATATATATTGTTTAAGGATAATTACCATTGTCGTCCTTTGTCCCTCTCTCTGTAATCAGCTTCCATGCAAACAACAGGGTGGCCAAAATCAAGTATAGCATAGCCTCGGTGCGAAAATCAAGTTCTATCAAAATTTTCTTGCTTTTCTAGCCAGGAACCGCGGGGCAGGGGGGTGGCTTTTTGCAAAAAATGCCAAACATTAGGTGCTCAACTACTAGTAAAGCCTTTTTTATAAGGTTTTAGCCCCCCCCATTTTTTAGACCCCCACCTAAGACTATTAACTGACGACTGCCTGCTATACGAGGAAGTGAATGATCAGTTATGTCTGAAACCTACAAAGGTTTGTTGGGAAAGTGGGCAGAGTCTTCATTTCATTTCATATTTTAAATAATTATACAGGTTTACAGATTTGAGTAATAAAAAAATTACTATTTTACAAATCGACCTGTGCAAAAACAGACAAGCCTAAATTGAAGAGAATTACAATGCACAAAAAATTAAAATCAAAATAGCATAACAGAACGAGTTATAAAAATAAAATGTACCTCTCATATGGATTTTTTAAAAGTAGCAAGGGACGGTGCCAATTCAGTTTCCTTATTCAGCTCATCCCATAATTTTGCTCCGCGATAAGAAAATGCTTTTTGGCCTGAGCATGTTCTTAAAAGAGGTATCTGCAAGTTTGCTTCAGTAGAGCGAAGATTGCGAACACTGCCCTCTGGGCATTTACTGAAAAGTTCCCATAAATACTGTGGAGCAAGCGAGTTCAATGCCTTATACTTCAGCGTTGCTGTTTCTTCTTTGATATGATCTCTGATTGAGGACCGGCCAAGATTTTTGAGAAGAGGGACAGCAGGAGCATCATAAGGACTATTTGTAGTTATTCTTGCAGCTCTATTCTGGATTTTTTTAGAGAGAATTGAGTTTGGTTTCACTGCAATAACCCCAAACAGAGCAGCAATAGCTAAAATGTGGCTCAACAATTCCTCTATACATTTTCTGCAAAACACCTGATAGAAGAAATTTCTTGGCATGCGATAAGACCGAGAGCTCGTAGTGCCTTAGCCTTGACTTGTTCAATATGTCGATCCCATTGGAGTTTGTCATCAATTTGAACCCCCAGATACGTAGTACCGGTTAGCATATTGATTTTTTGTACACCTGTTTTGAAACTAGGCTTAGCTTTAGTCTGCTTTTCGATCTTTTGAATATTTGGTCTGGATCCAATAATCAAAGACTGCGTTTTTACAACGTTTAGAGACCATTTTTTTCCATGTAGCCAGTCCTGAAAATTCACAAGATCCTGGTTTACATCATCCTGCAATTAAGAAAGGCATCTCCTGGAGTGTGAAATGGCAGTATCATCAGCGTGCATGGTGATCTTTTCTTTGTTTTGGCAGAATTATAGATCATTTATGTAAATAAGGAACAGAAGTGGGCCAAGACAGGACCCCTGGGGGACACCACAACTTATGTCGTTTATCCTGGAGGAGGTTAAATTTACATTGCAGAACTGCTTTCTTTCCTGCAAGTAGGAAATCAACCAATTAAGCTCTAGTCTACTTATTCCGTATTTTTCTAGCTTCTTTAGTAGGATATCATGATTTACTGTATCAAATGCCTTTTTTAGGTCAATGAAAATCAAACCAGTGTACTTGCCCCTATCTCTATTCAAACACCATTCATTTGTTCCAGCCATAAGGCTGGTGACGACAGGGTGTAAAGACCGATAACCAGACTGATGCTTCAGTATGAGCCTATTACTATCTAAGTAGTCATACAGTTGATTATATACTACTTTTTCGAATGCACGAGGCAATACAGGCAACACAGAGATCGGTCTATAGTTTGAACAATCATCTCTCGCTCCGCTTTTGTAAATTGAGGCAACACATGCTATTTTCCAATCTGTAGGAATTTTTCCAGAGAATTGAAAAGATCGCATAATGAACCAGAGAAATGGCAAATGTCATTTAATGCTTCTAAATGCTACCACATGTCAACTCGACCAAAGGGAAATATTCCAGTGTTCCAATATAAGTTGGATGGTGAACGAAGTAACACATCATGCTCATCTTGGAATTGAGGTTGCCTGTAAGTTAAGATGGGAGCAACATGTCACAAAAATAGTCAATAAAGGCAGCAGATCCTTAGCGTTCTTAAAGCGAAATCTTGGGATGTGCCCAAATGTGCAGCATACTTTACCCTAGTCCATCCACATTTAGAATACTCAGCATGTGCATGGGATCCATATCAAAAGGGCAAGAAAGAAAAAATCGAGAAAATGCAGAAAAAGGCACCTAGATTTGTGGAGAATAATCACTGCAGAGAAACAGGAACAATTACCAAAATGCTAGAGGACTTACGCTGGCCAACCTTGGAGACACGTAGGAAATATATGCATCTTGGTATGTTTTATAAAATTGTTAACAATGAGATTGATATGAAACTTCCGTCATAGATTATGGAACAGAGAAAGGCTACAAGGAGTAGCGGAGCAATTTCAAAGAACTTTATTCCTGTACAACCACGCTTAGACTGCTACAAATTTTCCTTTTACGCAAAAACAATCGTTGAATGGAACATGCTGTCACCAGAGCTTAAAAGCCAGATCACTCTGAATTTATCTAAGTTAGCATTGAGATGACATTTAAATTAGATTAATTTTTCTTTCTTTCTTTGTTGTGTCATGTGGTAACTTTTCTGGGACAAAGTTAATTCAATGACTCGTTAATCTATTGTTATTTTCAGTATTTTGTAAGGTCAATGTTTAGCCGCATAGGGACTAATCACTCAACCCGCAAAAAACATATCCGGGTCAGTCATATACCCACTCCAGTTGACAGCTGTTTTCATTTTCCATTTTCAGTTATTTGAAACTTGTTTGCAAGTTTAATGGCCAGAACCTCATCAGTGCGATGCCAAGTATGGGCTGTACTGATTATTGAGATAGATAGATAGATAGATAGATAGATAGATAGATAGATAGATAGATAGATAGATAGATAGATAGATAGATAGATAGATAGATAGATAGATAGATAGATAGATAGATAGATAGATAGATAGATAGATAGATAGATAGATAGATAGATAGATAGATAGATAGATAGATAGATAGATAGATAGATAGATAGATAGATAGATAGATAGATAGATAGATAGATAGATAGATAGATAGATAGATAGATAGATAGATAGATAGATAGATAGATAGATAGATAGATTAGATAGATAGATAGATAGATAGATAGATAGATAGATAGATAGATAGATAGATAGATAGATAGATAGATAGATAGATAGATAGATAGATAGATAGATAGATAGATAGATAGATAGATAGATAGTTAGATAGATAGATAGATAGATAGATAGATAGATAGATAGATAGATAGATAGATAGATAGATAGATAGATAGATAGATAGATAGATAGATAGATAGATAGATAGATAGATAGATAGATAGATCGATAGATAGATAGATAGATAGATAGATAGATAGATAGATAGATAGATAGATAGATAGATAGATAGATAGATAGATAGATAGATAGATAGATAGATAGATAGATAGATAGATAGATAAATAGATAAATAGATAGATAGATAAATAGATAGATAGATAGATAGATCTATCTATCTTTCTATCTATCTTGAAGCGATTCATTTGAAGCGTCATTTGAACAACTTTTAAGCGTCATTTGAAGTTTAATCTTTGAACATTGAATCTAGTTGATTTTGCAAAAGGAACGACCTTCAATAGAAATAAAGACACTGTCAATTACGTATATTATTTGAATTTCTCTTACTTTACACAGTCTGTTTTTAAATGAAGTCTTTAACTTGCAACAGGTCCTGTGTATGCACGAATAAACCCCAGTACATAGGTCTTTCGAGCACAGGCACCGCGGAGCGTCGAGAAAAGTGAGGGTCTAAAAAAAGTGGGGGGACTAAAACCATATAAAAAGAGGCTTTACTGGTAGTTTATTACTTAATATCTGGCACATTTTGCAAAAAGTGCTAAAGCCCCCTCTAAGCCCCCTGCTCCGCGGTGCCTGGAGCAGGGCCTTTGTAATATACTAACTAGGGGGGAATTTCCCCTGGAGCTAATTTCTCTTCCGACAGGCTATGCCTTCGAGCATTGATTTGTCTGTTGTTCTTGGAAACTGCACTGACCCAAACATAATTGCAAAACGGTTTCAAAAAGTTGCGATACTAATTTTAAAATGTACATACGTCCACTTAAAAAGCGATGGAAAATCAAAACCATGGATTATGCACCATGGATTACACCAGTGGCGTAGATAGGAAATTTCTTAGAAGGGGCGAAAAACTGAGATTTTCCGACAAAAATTTAACAAACACTTTTAATTTTTTCAAACATTTGAACATAGTTCAATTCAGTTCAGTTTTATATTTCAAAATTTCTCTACATACAACATCTTGCTACAACTACTTTACAACTAACTTACATACAATGTTCACACATTACATAGAATACTTATAATAACACGCAATAAAACACAATTACGTAAGATGTTGTTTGCAGGGGATATTCTTTAGAAGGAGCTCTCTCAGTAGATGAACTAATCGAGGAGAGAGTACTCCTTTTCTAAGGGGTTTTTAAATGAAATTGATCATTTACATGAATGACAGAACAATAAATTTCGTTTCAGAATCAAATTTGATAGCTCTTGCTGAATACGTTTTTCAGCTTTTGACCAAAACTGACAACATACAGTGATATTTTTATATCTACTGGAATATTGCTCCAAAAGTTTAACACCAAAATAGCGCAGGGATCTGAAACCAGATTGCAAAGCATTTTTTCGTATATAAAAATGTCATTTTTGTGGCTTGCCGTGTACAATATTGATGAGCATTTGACAGAGATTCAAAATAGTTGTGACACAGATTCATATGACGACATTAGAACTGAAATAGACTGGAGATAAAGTCTAATGAAGCTATGTGCCATAGATTATAATAATCGAAAATTGTATGGGCTCCTCTTCGCAAAAGGCATTTCTAAGTTGCCCATCTGATCCAGAACAACTGAAGAAATCGTCATAATAACCTTTAAAAACTGAATTCTCATAATGTAAGACTTGGATAAAAATAGAAAACCATGTTACATTTTTGACAAAATCAGAAATTTTCGACAAGATAGCTGTTTAGCTTTACAGGAGGGCTTTTGGCTCCACTGACCCCCTTCTGTCTACGCCACTGGTCTAACACCACGTCAGAATCCTAATTAAAAATTGATTATTCAGAGAAACAAATGTGTAACAGCAAGGACAAATGACCTGAAAATGAGAAATACATGCTTGGACTATTGTGTTTCAGACTCAGTACCACAAATATAGTAATACTGTAAAAATGCATTGTAAAATAGACTTTTAGCGATATTATGATTCTGAACAATTTTGGCCTCAAAGGCACCAGAGAATGCCGGGAATTGATGTTTCCTGGATTCTTTTGGCTTTTTCTGGATCGGCATTTCACTTGTGAAAACACGATGGGCACAGAATAAATGACGTTTAATATTTGTTCCAGGTTACTAAACAAAAACTATTAGCATATAAGGGTAAGATGATTCTCAGAATGTTTTACCATTGTCAATCATAAGACTGAAGGTGGTGTTCTCTCTTCATTTGAACCATTTATTTTTGGGCTGTTGGTGCGCCAATCGCAAAGACGGCCATAAATAAAACCCCAACCGTTTTTGAGGGGGTTGAGAAGAGGAACAATGGCCTTCTTCCGCCGACAAGCAGCATCTTGTTCATGCAAAAAGTCGCAAGCAATACGGCCATTAACTAATGAACGAAGAAAAAAAAAGAAAGTCAAAATGCATGTAAAGAAAAACCCCTGAAGATATCTAGACATGGGTTGGGTGGGCAGGGTCGCAAAGGAAAAACCTTTCCTCTCCAAAGTCCAACTTCGAGTTGTCGTGCAACGTGTGAGAATGAAACTGTGCTAAGACAAAGTTTATATACCCGAGGCCAATGCACACTTGCACGCTTGTTGCTATAGCAGGGGCGTAACTTGGCCAGTAGGTTTGGGGGGGTGAAAAGGGTTTCTGCCCTGCAAAACTGAGTGATGCCCTGCAGACCTCGTAGCAAAGGTTTGTCTATAGGTTACTAGTGAAAGCTTCATCAGTGTACACTGGTCTTTACCAAGGACAAACTTCTAAGCAATAAAAACAAACTTGAAACTTCATTGCCTATGAAATATCTATTTCTCTACGTGAGTGTAAATTAAATGTCAAATTTGATTTTCATTGGTACTAAAGCTTGTATTTCATGACATAAGGTGTGTGTAGGTACATGATGTAGACGGTGCGACGAAATTTAGCCCGGGGGGGGGGGGACTAAGAATCGAGTTTAGTGATATAGGAGGACCCACCACGGTTGGGTCCGACGTGAAGAAATTTTTGGAAATTATTCCTTGTAATAGGGGCTAAAAAGCATCTTTCAGACAATTGTGCTAAAAAACTGATTATTGTTTATTGGGAAAAATAGGGAGGGGCATGTCATGCTAAAACTCTAGTGATAGACGTTGGGGAAGGAAAGAAACGGTAACCTTTCGTTTAAGATTGCACATAGTTGTGAATGACAGAGGCAGATGTTGTTTTGATTTGGATAATTTTATTTCCTGAACAGAAATGTGCAGTTTCTTGTCTCGAGAAGGCCATGTTTACACATCCAAAAATTAAACATTGCAATGATACAGAAAGTGATTTACTGAATTAATGCAAATAAAAGGAAAATAATAAAAATATACGTAAAAAAGTTAGTAATTAGATCAACCAAATTCGCATCTTAACAGTTTATTCTCTTTTTATTTCATGCACTGTTAAAAAGTAATAGAAAAATGATAGAAATGATAGAAAATTCTTATCTTGACCAAAGTGGGGGCCTTCAGCCCCTATTCCCCCCAGTGACGCCGTGCCTGTTATGAAAATAATTTACAACTTAAATTAACTTGTGTGGACTCAACCTTGCCCTCATAAACATATGCATCAATCATTGCATCCATTGGCTATGACTTTCGGTAAGACATGCTTTCGCTTTGCAAATAACGGAGCTTTTCCTTACATACCTGTTCCGTTCTCTAACATGCAGTGTCAGGAAGGTAGATTCATAACAAATATGATATTTCCATTTCAAAATTCCTAAACAGCTCTTTATGAACTTCAGAGGTGACATTTCTGCGTGGCAACAAAGCTCTTCTTGTAGCCCTGCGAAATCTTCGATTGCCCTGCGAAATCGATTATTTTTTAGATTGGGGGGGGTGTCACACCCCCCCCCCACACCCCCCGGTATTTTCGCCCCTGTGCTATAGCCGTATAAAAGACACAATGTAAAGAAAGCTTACTCGAGCACTGCTATGCTACAATAAACACAAACTCCACAGTTGTGCAACCTGTGCCCAAAAAACAAAAGGCGTACCCTGTCACATATTAAACGTGATTAAATTTCATTTAATAAAGCTTTCTATTCTCTGGTACAGGCGTGTCATAATTTGTAGCGGATAAGGAAGAGGAAAGTAGAACCGGAAATTACAAAAATAAACGAAGGGTGCAACAGAAGATGATTATTGTTCAATAAAAGACTTTATTTTCGAAAAAGTATTCGTCGTCATACTTTAAAATTACTTTAGTCTTCAGACAATCGAATGTTGAAGACTCATTTCAGAACGCGCGGGTTGGCCTAGAGGCAGCAGTGTCAGAAGCAAGTTTCTTGGAGAAGGAAGGTTGTGGACAAGAATGAACATCCCTCAGTGCAAGGAGGTGGAACAGTTAAGGTAATGTCTTTCCGAGAGTTTGAACTGCTCTTCTAATGATTTCAATGTTCAACTTAAATTTTCATGCTTTTTTCGTTCAATTTCAATTCTACCCAAGATGGCCTTTTAGTTGTAACATTAACAGGCCAAAAAACATTGTGTTACAAAAAAGAATCTAATTACCTAAAAAGGTCTAAAAAAGCGAGAAATTTAAAATGAAGCTAATCATGAACAAACGTAGGGGTATATCACATATCACATCCACCTAAGCATATGCCTTTTGAGTTTTGTTGTTGAGCATTGAAAGTTGGTTGCTCATCCTGACTAACTTCTTAATGGCACAGATGTAGAGGGCACTGAGAACAGTCTCAATTGAACTCTGAATTTCCAGGTTCTGAGTCAAGTTTTTTACCAACTAAAATATGGCCAAGCAGCATATTCTTTGAAGATATTAAAAACAAACTAAATTTGCCTCAAAGGACCTTCTGTTCAAGTGTTCAAGTGCCAATGGCTCTTAATGTATCCCTGATAATCAAGTGTAGAAATGAAAAAGTAACGTAAACACATTTCAAACTTGATAAGAAGTCTACAATAAGTCAAACTCCTGCTATATTGACTGTTTTCTGGTTTCCTTGGGTTTTGTTATTTGCTTTATGTACAGACATAACCCACAACTATCGGTGCACCTCATTTAAAGGCATGTGTGCTTATGTCTGCAATTAAAGGCACAGTGTGCTTTAAATGGAACTTAACTGCTTTATATACAGACATAACCTAGATATGTGAAATAACTAAATTATTTGATCAAATTTATAACCCCCTTCCACAAATAAGTCTGCTTAAGTAGAATAACATCAGCAAGGTCAAGTCACCCAGAATTATTGCTTACTTTTCCATTCTTAATGTGCAATTACATCTTTTAGAATAATGCGAGCTTTGTAAATTTTCCATCGCTACTCTTTTTGAGTTTTATACCATGTTATGCCCACTTTGGCAGCATTAGGAAGCAAAATTTAACTTTAAGGTGTAGACCTTGATAAGTCAGACACATTTTTCTTTCCTTTAAAGTTCAGTTTGTTGTTTCTCAACCGTATATATCATAAATAACAACTTTGTCACATATTCAATTTCTTTCAGCTGGTTTCATCCAAATTTAAACCGTCATCATGCTGAGGCCCTTTTGATACAAAATGGGCAAGATGGGAGTTACTTGTTAAGACAAAGCACAACAAACAAAGGAGAATATTCATTATCAGTGAGATGTGCTAACTCAGCAAAACATTTCCAAATTGGGTGGGATGGCAGCCACTTTACATTTGGAATGGGGAGATTTTCAAGTTTGAAGGATTTTGTGGAACATTTTGAGAACAAGCCTTTGATTGGTGGTGAATCAGGTGAAAAACCTTTTTTCAAATTTTTGTCTGAAAAGAATTTGTTAGCAGTTTGCTTGATAGATATTAATGCAATAGGTCTGCAGAAGTATAGCGCCACTTTGTGAAGCCATTTGGTGGCAGATAAAAGTTTAAAGATTAAAGTATAACTTCAAAACATTCGCAACACTTCAAATTTAAATTTTGAGAAAAGCATCAATTTAATGTGCTAAAAATGTAAATGTATTATAGAACATCTCAAAGCTTTGAAACTTTTGTAAATATTTTGCAGCAACTTATTTTAAATATTGCATGAAGAATTTGAAAACATTCCCAAAGATTAAATTTAGGTTTCTGAGATCCCAGATGATTATTACTTGCCTTAAATTTTAAGGAAAGTGAAATCTTTACATCTGTTTGACGAGAACCTGTCAACGCCATTGAGGCTTGCATGTCACACATTATGGTTCTTTCATCAAGGCTAATGAGTTGTTCTTGAGCAATTTACAGCATTATGTGTCCTCTAAACAACATTGCAAAGGATGGATCTAGAGACTAGTGACAGGTTCTATTGATGGATTACTGTTACAACATGTTATGAATCTGCCTCCAAAATAAGGCAGGTTGCAGTTCAAAAAGCATATGACCAAGATTTTTAAGAAATTCCTTGACCACCATAAAGATCTCTGACACAATGGGCAACAAATTTGAAAACTTTCAAAAAATAGCCATTAGAATTATTCATCATCGTCCAGACTATAATCAAGAACATAGTTACATGATGATATTAAAATAGAAAAAGTTTAAAGCAGATCTTCTAATGTTCAAGTTTTTGCAAGGAACTAACATTCCAAATTTTGCGTTCTATGGTAAAAGAGTTAACCACAATTATGGTACATGAAGCAATAAATCTACATTACACATTCCAAGGGTCAGAACAGAAGCTGCAAAAAGTCCTTCTGGTTCCAAGGCCCATTTTTTTTAACGAGCTACCAATCGACATTCAAAGTTTAGATTCAATTGTTGTTTTAAAGCATAGACTTAAAGAACATTTGAAAGGATTATAGTCGTTTTTTCATAACTATGATTTTTTAGGGTTTTTTAAGAAGAATTATTAAAATACATTTTAAGGCTTTTACTTTGTATTATGTATTTTTGATGTGTTACATTTTTCTTTCAGACAGGGCCCTTATTGATAACAATACTCGTAGTATTGACAAGATTTTACCCTGTATAAAAAATTCCTCTTTTTTTATTGTCAAAATTGTTTCTGTTGCTTTTTGTTGTGTCCACTATACTGCTGGCTAATGCCTAGGCAGACTATTTTTGTTGTTCTATTTTCTTTCATAAAAAGTTTTAACAATCTCGCAGTTTTGGCTGAGTACCCATTTTTGACATTGTTCGATTACTAATTTTGCCTCCTTCTCTCCTTCACATAGTCTCTTGATATGACACTCCAATTGCTTGCTGTAACAGCCTAGAAAGTCAAATACAACATTGATTTGATCTATTTCGTATCCACGATTTAACCGTTCCAGTGACTTTCTCATTTCAGAATACTTGTCTTGTTTTTCTTTCTCTCTCTTGGCAATACATCCAGGTGCACATATAGTCCCCTCTATCAAACTGACCTTTTTTCCTACTTTGTCAATTATCAGCATATCAGGCTTAATGGCATTGTTGCTTGGTCTTTTGTCTAAGTGCATCGGTATGTCCCACATAATCTTAGCACGATCATTTTCGATGCTTGCAAGAGGTAATGCTTGCTTGTACCATGGAACTCCACGATTATTTCCATCAAATTCAAACTTTGCTCGTATTAGATGATAAATAGGTCTTAACATTCTATCGTGTCGTGCCTTGTAGAGTGTTTGTGCTAATGCTGCACAGGAGCACAGCAAATGAACAACTGTTTCTTCTGCTTGCTTACATAGACTGCATGTTGTATTTGCAGTTTCCATCTTTAACTTGTACTTTGAATACGGTTTGGTAGGTAGTAACTGTTGCTTTATTGATTCATTTGTCGATAAGACTATATCTGGGATGTTTTTCCAGCTTCGAAAAATGTTTCTACTGTTTTTTGATATTTCATCACTATCTAGTATTGAAACCGTGTAGAATCCTAACCAAGGTTGGTTTCTAACTCTTTCTTCATATAGTCTTTGAATGATACTTCCTAGTCTGCGTTGGATCTGTATATAGTTGTCATCTTTTAACTCCACTCTTTCCTGTTCATAGCTTAATACAGACTTTTCCTCTAAAAGGCTCAAGTCAGCTTTGAAATGTTCCTTTGCATACCTTGTTGCTTCAACAAAAGCTGACTTGAAGTTCTTTTTGCTTTTGTAATGTTGGAATGAGCGTACCAGCTTTATTCTTGGATCTTTGCTTATGTTAATGTGATGTGCAACCTTAATTTTTGAGATCTTATAGGTATCCTCTACAGACTTGAAGCCCCTTCCACCACATTTCTGTGGCAAATAGAGCATTGCTATTGATTCTGAGATGTGTTTTCCTTTATGCATCTCGACTACCTTTCTGCTTTTCCTGTCAAGATTTTGAATATCTGCTATCAACCAATTACTTGTCCCCATGAAGTATTCTAATGTAGGCAAAGCAAAGACGATGCAAGCTGTCTGTTTTCTTGGTACTGACAAGGGTGATGACCATATAACATTCAATCTTCGTAGATACTCTTTTTCTGCTTGTTGGAACGTGAACTTGTCCAGCTGTTCGAAATTTTCATACTTTCCAAGGAATTTGTACTTGTCGCTAGATTCCATAACTGAGATGGAATCCTTTGCTCCTATTGGTAAATCTTCACTCTTTGATACTTTCCCTCTAACTACATGCAAAGAAGCACACTTTTCTAGGCCCCAGGACATCCCTGTTATAAAAAATTTTACCCTGTATAAAAAATTCCTCTTATTATTATTATTATTATTATTATTATTATTATTATTATTATTATTATTATGATAACAGTCACAAAAATTAACAGTTTTCAGCACCCTAGTAAAAGTTAAGTATCTCTATGATCATCTCAATCAATTCAAACTTGTGCAAAGACTATTGCAAATACATTATATATATCCTAGTACACGATTTTGTATAGTTACATATACCCAACAGAAATACATGATTATTGCCATTTTCAGGGTATGAAAAAAATTGAGATACAGGCCCATGCGCCTATAAATGAAAAAAGGTTTTTAACAGTAAAATTGCATGAGTAATGTTTAACAATAGAAACTGGATATTTTAACATTTATTCAATGTCAACTTCCTCAGGACCTGAATTTTTTCAATGATCATTAATTTTTCATTTAGCTATTTTTCGTCAATATTGCAGTTATCATATAAATTTTTACCTAAAGGACAATTTAAAAAATAGATAGTGCAAGAAATGTAATTGAGGAAGAATTAAACATTGTCAAAGATAAAGGACATAGCCATATCGCTTTCTTATGTTTTTTCATCTTTCTTGCAAAAACTGTTAAGGTTATGTTCCTCTTATAAGCACACTGTGCCTTTAAATGCTGATATAAGCGCATGTGTCTTTAACTGAGGTGCGCCTATAACAGGGTAATAGGGTAGCTAAAAATCTTATCGTCATAGCTCATTGGTTGATTTTGTTGTAAAGTATAATAATATCAAGAATGTTCTTGCATTTCATACTTTTATTGATATATCTTGATAAATTTCCCGTTATTTCTGCTGAAAATTCTTCTACAACTTTTATATAACTATTTGAATTTTTGTTAGCAAAAAAATTTGGTAAGAGTGCTGCCATTTTGTGGTGGGTGGTGCAATGCTCACTAAGTGTACATTGTATATTATTAAGCTGTATGTGTTAATGTTTATAAATATATATTATCTATTCAAATGTAAATAAAGCTATTAGTTTATAAATATCCATACCCAAATCATTTCTTCACCTTTCATCACTATTTTTGTAGGTGTGCTCACCCTACTGAAGCATCCTTATCCAAGAGATGTCCAAGAGCCAGTTCAATATGAAACAATAAGGGTTCATGCTGAATGGGGAAATAGGCCTAGCTCAGGCAGCAATGCAGGCAGAACAGATCTTTCAGTAAGTGGATTAGTTAAGCTTCCAAATAAATAATTGGCAGTCTGAAGAAAGGGCTACAGCTTGCCAAGCAGAAATCAAAGTCTAAAACAGACCTGATCATAACAAATTTTTAGGTGGGCAGTGAATTGTCTACTTATTTGTGTCAAGCAGGCAGTTTTTATAAAATATATGCAAGTTAGAAAAAAGTTTTCGTACAAACGGTTTCAAAACAAATATATGTATTATGTATGATGCATATTCAGTTACTAAATAAAAAGTCTGAGGAAATGGAGAGAAAGAACCTTTGAATGTTTAGCAATTTAAAAAATGAAGAAATCCTTTTTGTTATGCTTCTCAGAAAAGACACAATTGAATGTCGCTTATCATGATAACGTTTATTTAAAACTTCTATTAACTCTCACAGATCAATTCAAAGGAAGGATATTTAACAAAACTTGGAGGAAGAGTAAAGGTCAGTAATTTTGTTATCATAGCAAATTGATGTGAAGGGGAAGCATCTTTTTTGGCAGAACATTTAACTTTTTTCTTGGATGAAATTACCATTCCTCAATAAAGTGTATTGTTCCCTCCTTAGGGGTTTTCATTGCACCCTGTGTATTTGAGGATTTGTAAGCATATGGCTTTGTATTTTCTAGACAGTATAGGTAGAGCAAAAACTTGATTTTTTAGTTTCGAATTTTTTTTATATGAATTTCTTCATGATCCTTGTTCCAGATCTTTGAATATTTAATACTTTTTCAGAACTGGAAAGCAAGGTGGTTTGTCTTAGTAAAAAATGAGTTGCGATACTATAGAACAAAAGGGGTGAGTTGTTCTGCTTTAGTTTGAAAAATATAGAACAAAATAAGAATCTTGCCTTGTGCAGAGTTTATTCTCATTTGGTGGTATCCGAAAAAGTGGCACACCATTCTGACTAATACCTGATTCTGGCTTCTTTCGAGTTTACTTTTTGCATGTCCTTGTGATACTGTCAAGAATGTAAAACAATTCCTCAATGCTATATATTGTTTCTTTGAAGAATTCCAGATATAAAACTTCATTATATGTTTGATCTTTTTCAGGATGAGACTCCTATACGCACATTAGACTTATCAAAATGCGAAGGAATCAAAGAAGATTCTAGTTCAGGAAAAGCGAACTGTTTTCAGTGAGTGAGTTCGTTTTATTCATAGGCACTTCATTTACCTTTTTCTAATCCAATTCCTCAGGATTTCTGTTGCCAATGTTTTGCCTCTGCCTTTAGAAAAGTTCCACAATGCCAATCATTTAACGATTTTTTCCATTAGATTGTCACTGGTGACCAAGAAAGTCTTGTTTTAGGACTTTAACATCAATTTATGCGATTGAATTATCAATGTTCTCTTTTTTACTTGTGCTCATAAGAATTCACATTTGCTGTAATATAGGCAATGATATTACAGAGCTTGGAACTGGAAGTCTTTCCCAAAATAGATAGTCTATGATGTCACCAAGTAGTCTTAGCACTGGATAATTCTATGTTTTTATGCATCATCTGAATGCTCCCAGTTGTGCCTCACCTGAATCTTCAGATTCATTTATTACAAGCAAAAAGCCCTTTATCAGGCCTTGGAGACCAATCAAGATAAAATTTCACAGTGTCAGATCATGACAAGTTAAACTGTTATGAAAAATATACATATGAACAGTAGAATTAAGATGCTGAAAGAATGAATAACTCTGACTACGGATGTCCTTGAAACAAATATAAAAGCAAAGCAAAGTATATTATGGAAACACACATTGGCAAAATTTGGAAATGTGGACCTATGGAATATGAGAGATAACTTGAAACTTAGTGTACCATGACCATGGACAGGAAGAAAATGAAAGTCGTTTAGACAGCACTACCATGAAACTTACTACCTGAGTGAGTGAAGAACCAAGCCTGAGGCCAAGGGAGATATACTGGGGAGGGGGCGCTAAAGCCACAAACTGTAACATAGTGAATAAACCCAACAATATTATTCTTCTCTAACTCCACTTAGAGGGGGGGGGCTTAGCTCCCTTCTGGTCTAGGGTCTGTGAAGAATATTAAAATAAGTATCAAAACTCAACAACACTTGCTATTAAATAGCACTGTAAACACTTAATGCAAACAGTTTATCTTTATGCCACAGTACCCAAAGCAGGGCTCAACATGACTTGTGTATAGAGTTTGCAAAGTTTCATTCTGTTTTAAAAAACCGACTGCCCTGAAAAGACCTTGGTAGAAACTACATTGACTTCCTCTTTCCAATCCAAAGAGGCCACCGATTTTCAGTTGTTTGTCTATTTAACTATTTCGAGCAAATTGTTTCTGTTTTGTTTGTTCAAGTCTTCTTTTTGATTCTTGAAAATGGTGTCTCTGCTTGTTGAAATTAACATGGGATGAGTATTTAAAGGATCTAAAGAAAATGTTTTCGACTTTATAGCATATAATGTCGATTTGCTATTGCCATCTTTCGGGTTTATGTAACATCATGATTTTAGGTCGTATTCGTTTTTCGATTTGGCCAATGCCTTCAAAAAAATTAGGATACTGGTCTATTGATGTTAGTTTTCATGCTCTTCGTGACACTTAATTTTGATCGATATAGTGATATGACAATTCTCGTTTTCAAGATTAGAATCTTTTGTGATACTATCTTGGACGTGAGGTTTTCTTGTCTCGTTTTGACATCATTGTGGAATGCTTAATCCGATGGTGTTTTAGAGTTTCAACTTACCCAATACCTAGAACAATGGCTAGTTTTTTAAAAGGTTATTAGAATCAAGTTCCGAATATTTCATGTTATTTGCAGTTCATTCTCACGTACTGCTCGGTCCATTGTACGTGTACATCAATTCAAGAATGAGCTATATATGAAATAGTTTTCCCACAAATGGCACCCACAAAGATCACTTCTCTTTGTCATTAGGAACAGAACAACAGCATGTCCCAAGCCTACCTCACAAGTCATAAAAGCAATTAATACTATATGATAAAGCCCTTTAATTACCTACAAATTAATCTAAAAAATGTTGTCGGACTTCTGTACTTCCAAAGTTAAAATTATTCAAACTTGCCTAGTCATTTTGTAAAGCATTGTAGTAGGAATGACAGGGAGGAGTAGCACCACTGTCATTGTCGAATTTCCATTGCTCTGAAACACAGGCAGAATTGAAATGACGATCGGTCGCAACACAGGCAGTGGCTCACTAACACTTTGTTTGATGCTGATAACTGCTTCATTCCAAACTCATAACACCATCAAAGCTTCCTTGGATGCCAGCAAGCAGTTATGGAAGTATTGGCTGATCAGCTCAAGAACATTTTGACCTCGTTCAACATCAAAAAGGTCTTGGGCCTAAGTCAAGATCAAAGTCCGAATATCATCGTACACGGATAGCTTATTACGCAGGGAAAGGATCCCAAACCTTTCAGCTTGTATTTGACTCAAAACTCATCTTGGCTGGACACATAGAATTAAACCCAGGCCCAACGAAGAATCCATGCAGCGTTTGTAGCAGAGCGGTAGCTGAAAATCATCGAAGATTAATATGTAATGGTTGCATACAAAGGTGTCATATCAAATGCGGTGACATAAGTAGCAGAGGATACCTAGAATATCAAAAGCAAGTAAATTTCAAATGGACTTGTCCTGCTTGCTTAAACAAACAAGAAATAAATAATAAATAAATAATATTTGATGATATTGATGATAATTATTGGATGATCGAGTCAATTTACAGAAACATTGCCGAGAGCAGCCTTCCCAAGAGAAAAGCAAAGATCAGAAAGAATTCACTACCATGGATTGACTCAAAGATCAGAATGTTGATGAACCAACGCTAATTGCAGTTAAAAGAGTACAGGCACACTAAAGACAAAACAGACAAGGACAGATACAAACATCTAAGAAACAATGTAAATAAAGAATTAAGTAAAGCTGAGGAAAACATTGGAAAAACCTACTAGAGGATTGTGATAAACAGGGAAGTAACTTCTGGAAAATTATCAAACAGATAACTTTCAAGGATCAGAAACAGAAAAGGATTGGCCCAATTAAAAACGATGAGCAAGAGCTGGTTTATGATGATACTGAAAAGTCAGGGGCCATGAATAAATATTTCTCAACGATAGGAGAAGAGCTGGCTAAAGTTTTCCAAGGAAATAACAGTCAACCGCAAGGAACTGGTGAAATTGAAACCGTTTAAAAAATTTAGTCTATAAATTTTGATGGCCGTCAAAGCCTATGGACATGATGAAATTACAACCAGAGAAATGAAATTTATAGGAAGTGAACTCAGTTTTGGGCTCTTTATGTTGAGCAATCTAAGTTTTGCGCAAACAAAATACCCAAGCATCTGGAAGATTGGAAAAGTAAAAACAACTCACAAAAATGGAGATAGGACAGAAAGAGAAAACAAGCGACCTCTGACAATGTTAAGCATTCCCAGTAAACTGATAGAATCAGTTGCGTATATATCACTTGACAAACATCTTGAAGATACCATACATCAGAATCAATGGGCGTACAAAAAGGGACTTTCCACCGAATCTTTCCTTTTGTACCTCACAGAACACTGGAAGCAATTCTTAGACCAGAGTAAAATCATAAGAGTCATACTGATAGGCTTCGCAAAGCGTTCGATTCAATAGACCACAAGATTCTTTTTGAAAAAATGAAAAACATTAGAATCAGCGACGATTTGCTAGCTTGGTTTCAGAATTATAGCTATGGAAGAAAGCAATTCGTAGAAATCAATAACAAAGGATCGTCAATGAGAAATATAAAGTACGGAGTGCCTCAAGGATCATTGTTGGGTCCAAGATTATTCTCCATCTACGTCAACGACCTACCAACATCAATTTCATCGGCAGAAGTTCACATGTATGCAGACGATACCACTGCTTTTGAAGTTGGTGATAGTGTAGATGAAGTCGTACAAAAGCTACGTGAAGCTTTGTCCCAGATGAATAATTGGTGTTCTCAAAACAAATTGACAGTGAATGCAAAGAAGAGCAAAGCAATGTTGATAACAACCAAAAAATTCATTGGCCCACTCTTACCAGTACAAATGGGGAGAATACCTAGACTTTACAACTTCAGAAAAGGTGTTAGGAGTCACTATTGACGATATAATGAGCTGGAAAGTACATTCCGATAAGGTGGCAAAATCGATGAGCTCAAAAGTCTGCATGCTCTAAAGATTAAAGTACTTACCATCACAGGTATTAGAAGACATTTATTACAAAACAATAATTCCAGCCGCCACCTACTGTATATCTGTATGGGGAAGCTGCTCCAAAACTAACCTCTCAAAAACAGAGAAGCAGCATATCAGAGCAGCCAAAATTATCTACAGGTTACCAAGACACGTTGAAAATGAACATGATCTTGCAGCAGTAAAATGGCAGTCTTTCATATATTCACAAGAGAAGGGTCGCGATCAAAATGCATAAAGTCATGTTCGATGTATGTATGTATGTATGTATGTATGTATGTATGTTAGTATGTATGTATGTATGTATGTATGTTAGTATGTATGTATGTATGTATGCATCATAGATTGAAGAAAGTAAAACTACATGGTTTATCTCTACAAGCCTGTTTCGTGAGTAACTCACTCTTCAGGAGATGTTGATATACTATATGTACTATGTTTATATACTATATGTATGTATGCATATATGTATGTATGCATGTATGTATTCATGTATGAAGAATTGGACAGTTTAAGAGCTCTTCCTTTTGATATACACAGTAATCCAATCTTTTGTATTATGGCCAATTGTTTTGGAAACATGATAAGGGGATGTTCTCTCTTAGCAATTATAGACATGATAATTTATTTCAGGATTACGATGCCCAACAGAACTTACCATATTTATGCAAGTTCGTCATCAGAAAAAGAAGAATGGGTGGAAATTTTGAAATGGAAACTTGTAAGTCTTTGTATCGGCTGTTTTGGCAATCCTTTACATCACCAGAAATTTCGGTGGGATTTATTTTCCGTGAAGGAGGACAACCGAAAATTAATCCTACCAATTTTTTTTGAAACCGAAATTTTTTTCTTACTGAAATTTTCAAACGCTAGGAAAATTTCGTTTTCCACCGATTGACTTTCAAAATAACAAAAACAATTTTTCTGGTTCTCATTTGTTATCAACAAATAAGATATCCAGCTCATCTTCACTTGCTTCTCTTTCGCTCTCCACATTCACGAAATTTGAGTTCTCTGTGGGCTGAACTGATTGGCATTTGACGCTTTATGATTTCTCTCAGTTATTTCTTACTAACGTTCCAGTGCTTTTATGGACGCCTCAATTTTTAACTCACGATCGATTAGAATTTCTATTCCCCTCGTTGCTATTGGCGATCGAAAATATGGCGAACTGTAAAAGCTTCCAATTAACTTCCTCCATGGGTTGGAAATGAAATAAAAAGGACGTCCTCTAAATAAGAATTTATGACATTCTTGCCTACAAATCAGTTTCATTTATTTGACTGACTTCAATATATTCGATTATTTGTGTCTTTCATGATTGCGTTCCAGATATGATCGTAGTTTTTCCTACGAAAATTAATCTACCGAAATTTTTGGCACCGAATTTTTCGGTACTTAATGTATTCGTTATTTCTTGTTAGGGCTGTTTTGTAATGAACGGCGCTTTTCGAAAGAGAGCGACATATATCAAAGAGCGGCGTTTATTAGAGGAAATACGGTATGGCCAAAAGTCATTTGCGTTTTGTGAAGCCAACGCATCGGAAAAGAAATCAGTCTCTTCGATTCGGTCATTCAAAACAAAAGCTTTAAACTGAGGCCCTGTTCACGCGATACCGGATTCATTTCATATCGATTCACTGACCCAGTCCGATAACAATATTAAGATCTGGTCACGGATCACCTTTCATATCGAATAGGCCTTCTGTTCACACGATGACGCTTGAATCCGATACGCTCCGTATCGTTTTTGCGGAGTCAAACCATTCCGCTGTGGAAGTGGATTGGAATCATATCGGATAACTTTTGATCTCGTGTGAATACATGAATCTGATACGGTTTCGCTCCGGAACCTCGGTTTCGAAAAGGCAGCTCCTTTTCGAAAAGGCAGCTCCTTTTCGAAAAGGCAGCTCCTTTTCGAAAAGGCAGCTCCTTTTCGAAAAGGCAGCTCCTTTTCGAAAAGGCAGCTCCTTTTCGGGGTTTACTCATTCCAGAAGATTTAGGCAAAATTAGATGGGGTCTGAAATGTGTTGTGAATGAACGCAGGGGTCAAAATTTTTGTAAAACTTTCTTAAATGCTATGTCAAAAATAATATTCTATGTCAAAAATTAGAGCACTATGGTTTCCAAGAAAAGGAGTTATCATGGTTCAAGTCTTACCTTTCAAAACGCCAACAGTACTGTAGTATAAATGGATTTGTATCTGAACTAATGGACATCGATATTGGAGTAGTTCTAGGGTCATGTTTAGGGCCATCTCCACGGTAGCAATTATCATACTAGTCTCTCCTTACTAAAATCTTTGAATGGTTGAAGGCTGATAAATTGTCACTAAATGTTGTAATGCTAAAATAAAGGCAATGACTATCTCAACAAAACAAAAGCAAAAGCAGCTAGCTAATAATAATGAAGCATTATCTTTACAGGAAGAACGAATAGATACTCTAAGGTCCTTAATAGTGGGGGGGGGTCAGAAATTTTTCAAAGAATAAATAAGCGGGGGGGGTCTTAGTAAGTGGGGGGGGGTCGGAAATGTGAAAATCTGAAAAATCACGTGATAATTATTGTTGGGGTCATGACAATTATCGCCATGTAATAATGAATTGTTGCATTACTAAAATGAGCAGGCTAATTATTATTGTGTACATCAGTCAGGCCTATGTAAATTTTTCCAGATGTTATACTACTTTTCTATGTTAAAACATTTGTACAATGCAACCTCTTCATTTAAGAGAAACTTTACAGAAATTTCACATCTGAAAGAACAAAGGACAAATGAAATAAGGAATATGAATGACTGCATATAAAAATTAATAAACTGGAGGGTCTAAATAAGCTCCGGTGGGGTCAGAAAAAAATCGAAAAAATAATAAGCGCCCCCCTTCTATTAAGGACCTTAGAGTAGTGTCAAAACTGCCAGATATCATGGAATACAATTAGAAAACAACCTTGACTGAAAAGGTCACATCAGTCTCTATCAACAAAAATTGGCCTCTCAAAACCTGTCAAAACATTTGCTTCTAACGCAGGACACTCTAAAAGACACTTTATATTGGTATTGTTGAGTTCCACTTTAAATACTGTTGCTCAGTTTGGGGAAAATGTGGTGCGACCTGCAAGAACTATTTGTACAAACTTCAAAATCGAGCAGCCAGTATAATTAATAGCCGCTTTGATGCTGATGCTAGAACACTGATAACAATTTTTAAACTTAAATCAATCCAAGATTTGAGCAATGCTAATAGGCCCTAGCTAGAATATATGATGGACTAGCGCCAGAATATTTATGGGACTTATTTATAATAATTCCGAAAGTCATTTGCGGGTTCTTCGCAAAACCAGTACAGATTACAACTAACTAACTAAACATCAAAAATTGTCAAAATGCTCTTCTTTTAGAGGCCTACAGGCATGGAATGCTCTTCCAGTCGAAATTAAACAGGCATCTTCCCTGCAGGTCTTCTGAACCAAAAATAAATAAAACTTATTTAACATTTTTATGTAGATTGTACATTTATTTTGTATATCTTTAAGGTAATATTATGAATTAGTTTTGTTTTCATTTGAATTATTGTAAATTAAATGGAGGGCCCCTTGTAAACGAGCATTTGCTGAAGGGCTACGCTCCCTAAATTATTTGAAAATGGAATAAAATAAAATACACAACAATTATACTTATGAAGGACGCCGTTTCGCTGCCCCCCCCCCCCTCACTGTTTTTATTGATGAACTTATTAAAATTCATGTAGTCATAACCTTTAACTTTATTTTATTTGGTGAAAGTTTCAAATATTAGCAATATGTTAAGGTCATTTATTTTTCTCTTTCAGCAACATCTGAAATAGGGAATCATAATTTCAAGCACCATAACACTGCGATTATACCAAAGTTTCACTGAATGTGTATAATTATTCAGACGTGCTAACCTAGTAATAAAATCTTCGTTTGATACTATTACGGGCTAATTCTTCTCCAATTCTGGACTCCTTTAACAGTAATCACTAAATTTTGGGGACCAAATTCTGCATTTCTTTGACCTTGTATATTTTGCATTCCCTTTCGAAGCAGGATATGACGTCATGTTTGCCTATATCTGACCTAAATAATGACTGTTATTTTCTAATTCA
The DNA here is from genome assembly GCF_013076305.1 of Rhopilema esculentum. Next base: position 246,218 of record NW_027019640.1, read on the forward strand.
TTTCAATCAACCGAGAATAACAACATTTATTTAGTAGCTAATTAAAATTACTTACAAGAGTCTTTCGAACAGTAGTACAAGTCAGTTTAGCATTTTTTTGTAACACAACACTATTGTAACCTTCTCAAAGACTCTACTCTCTTTCTTTCTCCTGGGACTAAATAAATTCAGTTTGTAGTTTTTGCAAGAAAAATCAGCGTGAAGTGGGTTTGTCCTTTCAGATTTGTTTCAGTCACCTGACTGCATGTTTATTGACTGTATCCAATGCAGAGTCACTTACACCTGTTTTTAGCATGCCTTTCAATAGTATCAAAAATTGACTTAATTAACCAGATGTCTATGTTTTTTCGCATATGTAATTATCTTAATCATTATCAGCTATATAATAATCTCAGTAATCAAACGAGAGATGCATATAGATGAAGGACAATGAGCGGATTCGGTTGATCTTCCGTTTTGACTTGAGTATTAACCATTCAGTAGGCAAACACAAATTTAACGTAACACTAATATGTTTAATTTTTGTAAATGTTATGATGTAAACAGTAGCACGGAAAAAATTCTGATAAGTTTACATATTCTATTATTTACATTGTCTATTATATGACGTAATATTTTAGGGTTTGTCTTCGACTAAAACAGATTAATAGTTTTTTATTTCGACTTTTGCTATAAAAAATGGCTCTTGAAGCTATGCATGTCTCTATTTTCTCAACAGTTCTCTTGTGGGGACGAGTTGAGGTTGCTCGCTTACTTGCCAAATTATTTGCACTGATCAAGAAGACAGTAAAACCATCAGTCTTCACGGTACCGCTCCGATGAATGTGACCCCCTAAAATGCGTTGTTGCCTGAGCCCTGTGACGCAATTCATCGAAATAGGAATGTTTCATCGCATCCCTTGCTGTCAATCTGTCATTTGGGTCGTAGCTCAAGAGTTTCTCTAGCAAATCTATGAACCTGCGGTCTGTCTCGATCTTTGAAGACGCATGTTCCTTCAAACAGGACAAGCAATAAATTAGTAAAATTATAATAATATCAGAGAAGACTATGATGATCCAAAAACAGTTAATAATTGCATGACAAAAATGCCCTTACCCGCAGATGCTTGCAATTGTCTTTCACATAAATGCCATCAGGACTCGTTTGATCCCATTCTAACCTTCCCTTTCGAAAGTATTTGGTTTTCCTAAAAATGACATGATTTACACTTAGAGACCGTTCTTGAAATAATATAAACTATCAGAGCATATTTAAAAGTTAAAACAGTTTTTTATTTAAAATGCTCATCAAAATTTTACTATAAAAACTATAAACAATAAACAAAAGGGATACTATATCATCATTCAACTACCAAAAAGATGCAGAATGCTGTTGCAATATGAGGATTTCAAATTATTAGCTCTGTAGGCAGCAAAGTTTCATTTAGTGTATCAATCCCCAGTGCCAATAGGCGCGCAGAGTAATAAAAAAAAATATTTTAAGAAAAAAATAAAAATTACTTAGTTTTACGAGTCATCTCGGATGGGATCGGTCCAAAAGTTGCTTCCATCATTGCTAAATGTTCCCGGTTGTCATGTGTCTGTAAAAATGAAACGATTAAGAATTTAGACTGACCTGATCAAAATAACTTGGAAGAAAAAACGCCTAAGAAAAATTACCCTAAAACTGTAAAAAGAAGAACAAGATGTAAACTGACAGAAAGTAATGCAAAGATAAATGAGCAGAATCAGAGGTGAAATAAGATGACAGCCCACAATATGGCAAAGGGTAGTACCCAGTAAATCTATTAAGCAAGTAACTATTCGAACTAAAAGACAAATAAGTCAAAATTTTGTTTAAATGTTGATTTTTATGAGAGCAACTGTGCCGTTTGAATGTACTGCCAGGAACGAAAGGTGTTTCTGCAAAAAGGCAGAAAACTGATAAATATCCTACCTGAAAAAGGGTATTGCCGGTGTACAACTCGAACATTATGCAACCAATGCTCCAAATGTCACATGGAAATGACCAGCCTAGCTCTGTCAAACAAATTGTTGTAAAAACACCCAAGATAAACTTTTGAGTCAAACATTGATTTAGCCAATAAAACATTAACAACATAAGCAACATGAACAGTAAAAGAGAATTTTAGTGACAAAAATAAATTTGCTTGCATGATGTAGCTATCTGTATATAGTAGAAATTAAAATTACAAAAGACAAAGTTTTATTGCTTGACTTGTTGCCAAAATTCATTCATTGTTAACAAAAACTGATTATTTCCACTTGATAACGAGCTAGGCTCGAAACGTCGTCATTCATTTAAAAAAAATTCTCCTGGTACAATTTACTTACATTGATCGTTATTATAGCTTTATATTGTACCGCACGCAATATAGTATATTTATGGAATCTTTATGATTATTGAACTTTTCATGTACCATGGCTCATTCAATGTCAAAAAGAGACATCAAAGACAGAAAATTGCAGTGTAACAGCTTTTCTGTTCAAAACAAGTAGAGCAACCTTAAATTTGTCAATGTATGCAGAATTTTCCAAAATCAGCTATACTTGTGTTTTTAAATTTAATCTACTAGACATAATCAGAAAAAAAAGTATATACAGAATTTTGTTCTCCTTGAATTTTGAAGAGAAAAGTATATATATAATACTTATGAAATATTTCAAGTCGGAAACTTACCTAGGACAACTTCAGGTGCACGGTAATGCCTGGTGGAAACAATTGTGCTATGGTGTTCCCAGTCAAACGTAGCAGAACCAAAATCTATTAGTTTTATTTCGCTGTTCCTAAGGATTTTCAATTCTTGTTGCTACAAACATAAGAGTTTACACAATGTATACATACGTTTGGCAAGAGACAATAAGAACGGATAATCATATTGGCAATCATAATCATAATTAAAATTAAATAAAGTTGATATCTTTTGCAAATCTTGTAACAGCAGTTGAAAAACTGCTTCAAATGTTTAGACAAAAATATTGGTTCTTTTCAGACTCACCATGTTTTTGTTCCAATAAACATCATAACCAGAGTCAACAAACAGCATATTTTCTGGCTTTAGATCAGTGTGTGTTAATTTTATACTGTGTAAAACTGCAAGAGATGATAATGTTACTTCACAAGGGCCTGATATACAAAAGCAAGGATAAAAACAATATGAATTTAGGAGGGCAATATGATTTGTCTCCAATAAACTTTGGCTTTCAAAAGCTTGCCTAAGAAAATATTTATATGCTATCTTGTCAATTCATTATCTTTAAAATAAAAAACTCAAAGGAATGGAATCCAAAAACAATACTGATGAAAGAGATTGTAAAGGAGTCTAGGATTGTAAAGGAGTCTAGGATTGTAAAGGAAGAAACAAGCCATGTATCACAACATAAAACTTACATTTAACAGCTGAAATAAGTTGATGTGAAATATGCATAACTTGATGCATTGGGTACTTTTGATAATTGTTTTCCTTCTGCAAAACAAACAAATATATAAATGCATTGGTACAGATAAAGATAGCACACATTTGGTGTTAGACAGAATTAAATACAGTTCAGTTCAGTTCAGTTCATTTTCAGTTTCATTTATTCATTTTTAAATTCCACTACATACAAAAACTCTCTTAACTAAAACTAACAATAATAAATAACTACATATAAATTAATAAGACAATAACAAACATAAAGGGATAAAGATACATAACGCCAGAGGATTTGTATGAAGGGGAATTCTTAAGGAGGAACTCTCTCAATGACTAAGCTTATCAAGAAGAGAGCACCTCCTCTTTTCAGATAAAATCTAAGAAACTCTAGGTAAATATTGACCATCAATAATCTGATTCAATAGTTATGCTCAAACAGGTAACTTTTCAGTTTCTGGCAAAACATCTTGATTGATGGTGACCTTCTTATTTCTACAGGAATGTCATTCCAGCATTTTTGCTCCATAGTAACGTACTGAACTTAGACCACATTGACTGGTGTTATACAAATAGTACAAATGAAGAAAAAACACAAAAACATGGACAGTGCCAAAACCAGTTGTCTAATTGCCAAAGATAACCTGTTCTAAAGACTATCTCTGACTTCACTCGACCTAGCCCTTCCTTTTACACGCCACCTTATTTGTTTTACATAATTAACCACCCCATATGTATATATATACTTTTCCAATAGATTTTTAGTTAGTTAGTTTTCATTTCGCTGAAGTAAAGACATACAAAAAAACAGCAGCTTTGTTTTCTTTGTGTCAATGGCTTAAGGCAGTGAAATCACAATTCAAGATCATAAGGATAAAGATTGGCGAGATCGTACAATTACAATTATTTTTATTAATAGTTCATTATCCATGCACAGGCACAATTTGAGCTATTAAAATACAACAAATCAAGCATAAAATTCATTGGAGGTGCTTTTAACTTTTATACAATGGGAACAGTTTCAAATTCAAAATATGGAAAGCATTCTTACCATGAAATCAAATACACTTTTTCCAAGCCTTTCAAACCCAAGACAAATGTGGCCATGATACTCGAACCATGTTTGCAACTTTATACAAAGACTGCAAAAAGACATCATCAATGTAGAAAAAAACAAGAATATTTGTGTAATTGCTTGGCACATTAGCAAAGTGCTAGAACTGCCATTCAAGCAGTGCAGTGAACACCTGTATTAGAAACATTTATTGGTCTCTAAAATTTTTTTCTAAAAATTTTAAAATTGCAGATTCAACTGTGCAAATTGTAAACAAAAATTCCTTGTTGGATACAATCACTGTCTGTTTCAACATCTATTTCATTTTTCCCTTCATTGTTGTAATCATAAGACAATAAAGCTTTCTTTGCAGACAAGCTATAGTCGAGGTGTATCCAATTGCTTCTTTCTGTTGATGGCAGATTTTGCAACATACTAATATGACACATCTTTTGCCCTTTATCTTTATTAACGGAATTCAACTCCATTCAAATCTTTAATTAACTTTTGACATGGTGATTAGATGAAAACTTGGTACATGCAAAAAGGCTTGTAAAATGCAATACAAATCAATATATGAATGGCTGTTTGCCATTGAAGGCAGGCTAAAATTATCCACCCTAGGTACTTGTGATCTCAGTGATTGAAGGCTGTTTGCAACTCACTATATAGAATGTCAAAAAGAAACAGACATCCATAAAGATTAAAAACCATTAATTACATACAGTCTGTAATTTTCAGATCTGATTCCTTGAATTATAATTTACACAACAAAAACTCACAGAAATTATTGAACTAGCAAAAGAAAATAGCAATAATACTTCTTACAAGTGTTCGCTGTATCAGTAGTTGAAAATATACTTAAAATTCAAATATACCTCTCATCATTTGGATCTTTTTGTGCAATCTTCTCTAATACTTTTATCTCAAGTTTTGCAGCTTCCCTGGAAAAAATTCAAAAAACTTTAAGACAGTTGCATGTTTTATAAGCCCTTAGTAGAATGTGAAAACCAGACGTTTTTAAAAAGAGTCATAAAAAATTTCACATCGACTCACCTGTACTTGTCTACATTTTTTATTATTTTCAATGCAATGACCCTTTCACGCTTCCTACAAGAAAATTATATAACATGGATTTGAAAACACATCAAATTTACATTATCAAATATTTTAATGAAATGTACTTAATATTATAAACATATTTGCCTTTAATCACAGAGAAGTTTGGCAACTTTAGGAATGTTCATTTCTAGGTATATGTTGCATAGTGCGTCACATTTTGGGAAATGTCTGCATTATACTTTCAATTACTAGTGATTGGAAATAGTTATATGAAGATTTCAAAACCCAAATTTTATTGGTGATGCAATAGAGTTCTTAAGTGGTGACATTTTACTAATTAATACTCTTATCAAGATGCCATAAATAACTAATACACAAAATCAGTCAAATGCATTACAAATTGGCTGAGATATGCCCACAAGTGCACATGTTCTTTCCCTCTCAAACCTCTGTAATTCAGTCCATGTTTGTTACTTTATTAACAGAGCCAAAAAAACAGTGCAAACCAAATAGGGAATAAAATTTTTCTAGCCACAACTTTACTACATCAGCAATCTGATTCAACACATTTGATTCAAAAATTCTGGAATCAAAGTTGTCTCTGATTGGTTTAAATCGTTTAATCATTGATCAAGCTCAGCAGTGCGAGAATTTCACAGTACTCAATTCCAAACCCGATTAAATCACAGTTTGCAAATGCAAGCAACTGAAAGTTGCGTTAGAGCATAGTTGGAGTAAAATTTTTCTAGAGTAAAATTTTTCTTTAACATGTTTTTGCAAAAAAGTGGAGGGGCTATGGCCCCTGCTAGCCCAATGGCTGCACGGTGCCTGGTTTTGCCTTCCTATGTTTTTGTTGTTTTGGCCGTTTCTGCAACAGTATTGAATATATCAGCAATCATAGCCACGAAACATTTAGTGTTCAAGTTAGCTGCACGAAAAGTCGAGGCACGCCATTGAAACAAACAAGCACATATTTTGGTTGACGAGGCACGTCCGTGACTGTAGGCACATTAAATTAATGCCTAGATGGTACTCTCAGTTCTTTTCCACTGACTGTTAGTTTGAGCTTTTCAGACACCGATTCTGATACCATTAGTTGTTCATTGTTTCTTGAGAACAACTTAAATATCAATTTTGATTTGTTATACACAATGGAAGAGCTGGAACAGGAAGCCATAGCTTTGTAAGCATACACAAGTGATCAAAACAAGGTTGTGACACAGCAAGGATACAATCAGACTCACAGAAATGGGATCATGGTATGCATTTAATATTGTTCAATCTTAAGAAATTCTTACTGTAGATTTAGATGCAGTTATTACTTCTAAGTATGCAAGCTGGCTAGTAAATTCACATTATAACTTTTATCAACGCGTGACCATGACTAAGGTCTCTCCTGCTTGCTGGACGTGTCAGGATGAAATTTTTAGTCTTTATGATGTCATCCTCTTTGTTATGATACATTTTGTGGATTATTTTATTTAAAAGGTAGAAATGCTCAAGTATTTGATCTAAAATGTATCACATACATCCAACATGTTAACAGATGACATGCATCAAAGGGTTTGAAAAACATGATTGTTCTTTATAATTATTTGATACATCTGTACCAAAATTCTTTCTTGTTCCAAGTTGAATGACAATTGTGAGACAGCCTTCACTTTACTTGGTGTTCTAACTGCTATGCTGTTTGCTTGGGTTAAACCAAAGCAATGTTGCCTGCCACCACGGAGAACAGAAGCATTTAAACCAAAGCTGATTTAATCATTTGTTGAAAAAGAATGCAGAGAGCAAAGGCATTGCAAACACATCCGATTTTCGGGAGCTGAGTGATGCAGAGCCATCTTGGATACAACAAAGCTCTGTTATCCTTCACGCTTCATTGGAAGACATACAAAATTCATGGCGAACAAGAGCCACACATTGTGACGTCAGAATGTCACCAAATTGATTTGGCTCTTGTGGTTTTTTTCTCGGAAAGGGGAAAGGGGCATCGGAATTTTGCAAAAAAAATACTTTGCCATAATACATGCACCAGATATTAACTTTTTAGTCAATAAAAAAAAATGTTTTGGCTGGAGAGGCCCTTTAAACACCCAAGAACCGGAAAGCGTTTTTGAGTTAGAATTCAAAGCATTTCATTTACTTTCAATGAACACTAATTTCCATGCTGTTAGCCAATCAAACTGACTTAGAGTAATATCAACAACACATAACCATCCATAGGCAATTCATTAAAAACAAAACTGCAAGATTACCTGTCATAACATTTGAGACATTTACCAAAGGTTCCTTCCCCAAGGGTTCCTTGAATTTCATCTAAAATAAATAAAAGCCATACTTGTTCAATAGATGAAATTATGTATAGATTGAGGTGTCAATTAAATTCAAATAACTTTGTACATAATTCTGGATATTCTATAGGTTGCCATTTTAAAGCTATGATTTTCTTTGATTAAAAACTAATCTCTGCCCCTGAAAAATAATTGCATTATCTCTTTTCTGCCCATCAACTGGGAACAACCATTATGATGTTGTTTGTTTGTGGCAATTGCCAGATTAAAATTCCAAAAAAATTTATGATGAACCAAAATGGTCCTTTGGTGCATCTACAACCATTTTGTGTGGCTATTTCCTACACATCTTTATAGATGGGTGAATCATTAACCGACGACATCTCACATTCACTTTAAGACTGATTTCTGACACATTGGTTGAGTTAGAAAAACTAACTATCAAAATGGAACTGTTGTTAATTTGTGACACCTAAGGAAATCTGGTTCAGACAAGCAGATATAAAGGCTTAAAGAAATACTGCTCAAGTACATCTATTCACGAGCCAGTCTCCATGGTGATAGATAAGGTGTCCATCTTCATCATCTCTTACACTGGAGTTTCTGCTTGAGTAGTGACTATCATGGTGGCTATGTGAATGTCCCCTTTCATCATAACTGTGATGTCCGTTCCTGTGTGTCTCCTCTTTTCTCTGTTTTCATCATTCATTCCCAAATTCAATCAAATTCATTTTTCAATTTCAGCATGAGGCCAACCGCAATATTTTCAATCATCCGAGCACATACAGGTATATAACAAAAACCATAGCAAAATCTCATGAGTGTCAGGTATTTAAAGAGTGACATTCTGCATGTAAGATATTATAAAGGTGCTGAAAAAATGAAAAAATACTGCAGAGTACCCAACCTAATAATAAGTATGGTAGTCTCTTATGGTCTGCATGAGAAATCATAGGTTGATACTTGAGCCCTTAGAATATATTAGAATGACTTAAACATTTAATTCTAATAGAATTATTATTCTAAGGGACTTAAACTAGATGTTATAATCAGAAGAACAATTATGTAGTAGATACGCTTAAAACTGCAAAAAGAAGAAATAACACTGTACACAATAGACACAGTTGCTCTAGCAACAAAAGAAAAATACTGGGTATTATATATCTTTGCAAATCAACACAACATCACACAGAATATTGTGCTGTTGTACAACATTTAATATTTGGTAAATCCTCTAATCAGTGGCCTAGCTCTGTATGACAGTGATATAAACTATGTATATACATTTGTTGATATTGTCTCTTTGTTCTGCTTCTACATAAAATTTGTCAGGGATTTAAGAAGTCTAAATCAAACATACAGACTCCTAACTTCTTAAAAAAGAAAGCAAAATCAAAATTAGATGGTTATATGTTAAAATTTTTCATTGCGCTATTTATAATTTGATAAAATTTGAAATCTGATGACATTTGGCTTTTATCACTCAAATTTGATAAAAACTGAAAAAAAGCCAAAATGTGCACCCTATACTCTGGGCATATGAAGAAGGACAGGGGATATCAAGAATAATAGATACGCATGCTGGATGGTTTAAGGACAGGGGATAGGAAGAGTCTCTAGTTGATGAAACAGATTGATAGTTCAGGTAGAAAAACCAAACTGGGGCGGATAGTTTGTCAAATCTTTGGGAGGCAAGCCTATTGTTTTAATAAGATGACATCACATCTTCCTATTGTTTTAGACCAAAAGACCATTGTCAACCAAAGTAGTATTGTGGAGGGGGGGCAACCACCTCCCCCCTAAGTGTCTGTTACTGAAACCAAAGACCAGGGGAGGGGTAAAGGGTTCCATCTGTACTAACATGCCTATGGTTATCTAATGTTCTAACATATGATTTCTCAAACATGGACCTAAAAGAGTTTGCCAAAGAAACAGAGTATCTTTATTCCTGAAACCCTTGCAGTATTCCTGAAACCCTTGCATTCATTTAGCAGGGCATTTCAGCATAATTTCAAGATTCCATATTCAGATGGTGTTAAATTTATACTTTAAATAGAACTGTGTCATGCCACACACCATGCAGGTGCAGACTAAATGTTTATGGCAAGCAGAATGACATAGCAAAATGTCATCACTCAAAATCTCCCTAATTAAAAATATTTGTAGTGGGATGTTTTCAACTCAAGGATGTTGATGTAGCTATCAAGTGCTTTATCTAATGCTCAAAAACATATTGCTTTATGTGAACATATTATAAACTTTTAAAAAGGTTTTGAATCAGCCTTAATAATTTTAGCACCTGTCTTAGATTACACTAGGTAGTTTCTTGAATTAAGATATCCCAGAACGAAGTTAAAGCATCAAAGAACATTAAAAATCATTTAATACTGTATATATTAGTCTGGAATTGTGATTCTGATGATGACAATAATGCTGAACATGTGAGGGCAGTAGAAAAATAGCTCTGTTTTAATCAAATATAAAAACATTGGAAATTAATCAAATATTGGAAATAAACTGCCCAGAAACCTCCAAAAGTTTGTTCCATGTCATTTTTGCATTCTATTCATAAACGTTTGGATTCTTAGTTTTTGGGAAAATTTCATATCTTATCATTTGTTTGTTTGACTGTCAGGGAACTAAATTGAAAATGGCCCATATAACATTAATTAGCAATACTTTTCTATAGTAGGCTATCTTTCCATGAGAATTCATTTGTTTATCTTTTACCTGGCAAAAACTTTATAAAGAATTCTTTCATGTATGTCGTAGACGTAATAAGACTTAATAGTCAGCATTATTGCAAGGTACCTTCTAATTTTTATAAAAAATTTAGTCTAATTCACCGTTCTGGGTCGATATCATCGTGTCTACATCTCGGTATCTACAACTTTTCTCAAAAATTGACTTCAGATTTGAAATCTTCATCTTAAAATCAGTATATATAAAGAACTTCATGCTGTTGAACTTCATTTCTTTAGATTTGACTGGAATTTGCTGCTGTAGTGAAAAAATTTCACTATAGCAACAAATTCCATTTAAATATATAGGAAAAGCTAAATTTTGAAAAGGGGGTAATTCACTCCCTGACGTCCCGAACAACATGAAATTTCCAGTAATGACTAATTTGAACATGAAGATTCCGATTCTGTGATCCACTTTTGGCAAATACAAAGATAAAAAATTGCCCAGAATGTGGATCTCGGCGGTGATTGTTCAACATCATTTTTTCAGTCCACAATTGATTGCAAAGAGCTTAAATTTAGTACTTTTTCACTTTAACAAAAATTCAAAGAAAAACGGTACCTAGGTAAAAACTTCAATAAGGTAAAAGCCCTTGCTGCTAAATATTTCGTTTCAAACTGAAAGCACGAGGTTGGGATTTTAGGCCAAAATTATTTTGTCAACGAATCTGTATGTTAAATTAAAAACTCACCGCACAAGCATCATGAAATTGCTTCAAACGCAGTTTTCGATCATCAGATCTTCGCCTTGTTCTGGTCCCAGATGAACCTCGAAAATACCTCTCCCTTTTCTCCCTTCTTCTGGATCTGCTACGACTGCGGTAATCCTTTCGCCGTAGGGGACGTCCACTGCGCCCATAGTCTCGCCTATACTCGGCTTCACCACTGGAGTGCCTTCTATGAAAATCGCGATACATTGCCGTAGGCATCTGAACTACCCAAAAACAGATGCCTTAACAAAATATAATAACTTTGGCTGACCCTACTTCACTGCCAACAACGACTTTTTCTTTACCATATAAACTCTGCTGTCGGCTTGCACAACAAACGCCTCAGCACACAATTGCGATGCCCAATCAAATCTGTTTGCTCCTAGCATGTGATATCAACAAAATCACATGACTAGACCCAATCTTCCTCAAAACTCTGTTCGTATATTTTAATAAAACAAAAGCGTTTGGAGATTCCATTGTTACGTGAGTTTTCATTTCTTCTTCCTGAATTTTTACTACCGTAAAAATTCACCCTCAATTGCATGCTTTGTGCTAAACAAAAAAGATAATTGTATTGCATTAGCCAATCATTTTCACGACACATTATTTTAAAAAAGATTAAAATGAGCAAATGAAAACTGTGCAAAACGTCCGGTGCCAAAAATTTCGGTAGATAAATTTTCGGTTGAAAGAATTTCGGTCAATTTTTGAAGTTTCGGTGAATAAAGAAATAAAGCACTTTCTGTTTGTTATTTCAATCTTCAACGAAAAATAGTATTAGGCAGGGCTATGGCTGTGAAAATCTGATTGCTCACCTAACCGAGATGGTCTTGATGGTTTTATATACTTTCGAGTATGGAGATTCAGAATCCAAGATGGGACCATAAAAATTTTGCCTCAGTATCACGTGTATTTAAATGAGTGCTTCATCAGATACCAGTTTCTACGTTCCTTCACTGGAAACCAGTCAATTGTACCACTTCTTTTTCTCTGGCGTATGGGCCTAGTAGAATACCTGTATTTTTTAGCCTTTTGCAATCATTTTAGGAGTCTAAACGGAAGAGGTCGAAGAGGAACGTCAGTATAGTCCAAATTGGACATAGCGAGAAGTTCGCAAAATTTTTATGGTCCCATCTTGGATTCTGAATCTCCATACTCGAAAGTATGTAAAACCATCGAGATCATCTCGGTTTTATGAGAAATCAGATTTTCACAGCCATAACCCTGCCTATTACTCATCTCTTTGCATACCTAAGTTACTGTCGCTCATTTTACCATACCTTTCTTCATCATCTCCGTTGGTTGGATGGATGGCATTTTTTACTGCTTTTCATTCTCATTATTCTATGAAAAACTTGGGTCCGTGGCTAGAAGCAACTTTCTTAAAATTTAAGGCTGTTTTGCTACCAAAAATCCCTTATCGGTTATGGACTTTGTCGAAGGAATGCCAGAAACTGACAGAATACAAGGAATAGAATATGTTAATTCACAACACCAACAGCGAAGTTGTGTCTGATTCTGACAGGTAAGTTTTATGACATACTTGTTGGGTCTAAATATTCGTTCGGGCTTACTTCTGCTTAATGGGTCAAGTCAATCAGTTGCAATGTGTTCAGGCATGTTCCAGGCTACGCAAAACAGTTTCTCTTCTATAAAAATTGCTATTTTTCTTCTTGAATGGGTTTTTTACTCTGTCGGTAATTTGCATCAAACAAAAAAGCGCTTCTAGTGTGTGACCGCCCAGGAAGGTTTCTTGCAACAAATGATCGAAATGAGGCTATCAGGCAATTTATAACGACAGTAAAGGCCGATTTCCACTAGGCGAATTCTTTCGCGTGACCGATTTCCACTAGGCGAATTCTTTCGCGTGAATCGAAAAAATATTCGTAACGATAGAGTAGGACCGTTATCTACTTTCTGCGAATCGAACTTTTTCGCTGCGAAATCTGATGACATTACACCACGCATGCTCACATTGGCAAAAATTCGATTCGCGCGAAAGAATTCGCCTAATGGAAATCAGCCTTAAGACTTTGAAATGAGCAACAGTTACTTTGGTATTGTGGAATATGGAATGGTGGACGCATGATCGCAAACCATGAAAAGACTGATTGCAGAATGATAGATAACCGAATGACAAAATGATGTTTTACGGCGAAAATAGATATTTGGAAATCAAAATTGAAGTATGAAACATTAACAAATTACGAAATGGTTGATAAAACTTGCCAGAATTCGGGATTTAGCATTTGCTGGATTCATGCAATGTAGTCCATACATTCCAGATTTCGATAACTGATTTTTGTCATAGATGACACCCATAGTATACTGGGCCGTCGTCCTTACCACACTGCTATATGGCGCCGAAAGCTGGACCACCTCAGGGGCGGATCTAGCAAAAATATTGAGTACAGCACAATTTGAGGGGAGGGGGGCTGAGGGAGGAGCCTGATAAAAAATATTTACGACCTCGACTTTAGATTCTCTAAAAGCTGTATCTTTCAAATCAATTTCATGGGATTGTTTTAATGGTACATAAAATGTTAAAATAGCACATAATTCTCAAAAGAACTAGTAGTCATTTCGAGTTTTTGTTAAACAACTACTTGAAACTGTACTTTAGTTGAGGGTATTCTTTCTCCATTAGACCACGCAACTAACTCTATGCTTGCTGTTAAATAAAGAGTGCACTAGGGTTCATTTTTCTCTTAGTTTGAAAAAGTGACTGAACTTTATTCATGAAAGAGTGATCGCCGTTACAGAACATTACCGAAGCCCCAATTCGTGAGGGTGCGCTCCAACTTGCTCACGATAACGGGTTCAAACCAATCGCAGAGCTATATTTTGCTCCAGTTCCTCAGCAGTTTGATTGACTATCCAGCACTTCCTGGAGCAAATTTTCATAAACTATAGGGAAATCCAGTGGCCTGATCGGTTTACTTGACCATGACGTATTTTATGTGGAGCAAAATTGTGAAAATCTTCTCCACAGTCAATACATTTACAACTCAGATAACAAATTGTAAACAGGTTCTCTAATGCACCTATCTAGTCTACGGGGATCGCTTGGAGAGCATCAGGAAGCACTAGTTTATGATTTATGAAGTATCAGAGCTACGTTAAGGTCAAACAGGCACTATGATAAATTTAGGAAATTCTAAAACTAGAGCAGCTGCTTCGTTTGCTCCGGTCTAGATCTGCCATTGCACCTACGCTAGACACACGAAGAAACTTGAGGCATTCCAACAACGCAGCCTGCGACAGATCCTGCGCGCCAAATGGCAAGACAATGTCAGCAATCTTTATGTGCTTCAAAAATTGTGGAGCCCTCCCGTCTATTAACCTGTGTCCCAGACCCCAAACTTGAAAGTAGACCTGTGTCCAGACCTCTACTTTCAAGTTAAGGGTCTGGAGCCCAGGCTACCGTCTTTTGACAGCGTGTTACATCAACGCCGCCTGAAGTGGGAAGGACGTTCTCCAGAGTAGCGTTTGAAAATTCCGGTTAGAAATTTGGTAGTCATGGTAAATAGTCACTGTTTGATGACTAAGATAGTTTGATGATTAAATAAAATTTGATAAGACGTAATTTCATGAGGGGAACTCTTCCCTTAATTGATTCCATTATTGTTCCCTTTTTTGTTTTCTTCTTGTGATGTGCTTCCTCGTGTTCTCATTGTTATCAATTGTACAATAATGCTGTGGAGTCCTTTTTCTTTCTTGGGTTTTTTTGTTCCGAATACTAGGGTAAGGTGTGTGGCTTCATAGCGCTTTTGTTCCCTTGGTTGATGTAGGCATACGAGTATTTATGGGCTCAATATAGCCTGGGTCTGACTTTGATTGGTGAAGCCTTATTACAAGAGTGTTGTTTGCCTTTTTATATAACAATCCAAAACCAACCCACAAACCCTTTTATTTTCGTCTAGCGAAAATTTGCATTTTTGTACAACTCTGATAGTTTTAGTCCCTTTTCCCAGTATCATGAAAATTTCTCATACCTTTGGATATCTTTTATGCTGCTTACGTTTGAATGCTTTTAGGTAGGACTGATGCATGGGCCTATAGTGGGCAAAAGGACACCGAGGGGTCGGAGGGGCCATGGTTACAGTTTTCTAAAGATCAAAGGGTGACCCAAAATCATGTACTCTGTTTTTGTTGGATTCTTTCTTCTCTATTTAAAGTTGGTACAATCTCTAGCCGTACACAGCTAATCAAAATCAACTAATTTGAATAACCAACGCTAAATATAATGTAAATGAAATATAACCAATGTTGAATATGTATTCCTTGCAAAGGTCACAATTAACCGATGAAAATTTTATTTCGTTTGGAACTTAGTTCTATATTTGGCTATATACACATGATACGGTATTAAATCCAAATATTTTGTGGCTCCGCTGTTTTGAATTGGGAGTTTCTTAAGTAATATCAGCATTCATTTATGGAAAATATTTCATCCGTAAAAGGTGGATTCAAACCGTTAAATGTTTTAAAAAAAAATTACTTTTGTATTCTTTATCAAATGTTCTTCAAACCGGCTATTACTTTTCCTACTGCAAACATCTATAAAAGAAGTCAATGATGAATGTTTTTATTAAAAAGAACTCGCTTAGATTCGTCTATGTACGAGGCTATCCCGGCTAGAGCGTTTATCTTTTTACAAAAAACTCTGATATATTCTTCTAATTTAAGTCTTTGGTCTGGTGTTACTCCCAACAGCTTAAAATTCTTACTTTCTTTGATAGTAGAACCATTTTTTTTTATTTTAAATTCCTCTAAATTGGATCGCTTGCTTTTATTTACCCTGGGTACCAGACTCACTATATAAAATAATAGAGAGTCTGGTCTAGTGCGCCCAATTCTCGTTCTGGTGAACTTACTTGAAAGAACTGAAGTCTATTTAACAGACTAGGCCTGTGAAACAAGACTGTCAGATAAATAATAAAGAAACTCAGTAGTCAGAGGAGTTTTGGGAAATCTTAAATCTTAAATGTGTTTTATTTAGTTCTTTAAAGTCGACATTCTTAATACAGTGGTAATAGACTTTTCTGCCTCAAGATAACAATCAAATTAGGTTTAAAACGCCATTTGGCAGCAAAAAACATGTGCGAAGCATGAAATTGAAGTTAGCACAATGCAGTTATTAAATGTTAATCATTATCAAATTGTTAATCATAGTCTTTTGTAATTTTCCTCATAAATTGTGTGTACTCTCAACGTCTACTGTGAAGGCAGCGCGCTTGGACACCGCGGCGGTTAGAATCATCACGTTGGAAGGTCACCACAGCAAATATGGGCAATATGACAAGCGAAGCCCCGTATGCCGGGCGAAATATTAGCTATAACTGATTTACTTATGTTTGTTGTTGTTTGTTCTCGGCGCCTTGCGGTGTTTCTTATCTACTGCATTTCACTACAAGGCCTAATTTCTTTGCAACGAGAGGCACAGCCTAGAATATCAGAGACTTTCCAAAGCCAGTTGGCAATATGGCGAAGGTGTCTCTTCTCTCTACAAACAAGGCTTTCAATGCTGTTCTGTGATCAGTTCCACAACATGCGGAAAATATTCTTTGAGTAAAGTTTTAACAGCATCTTCAAACTCAATCGTTACGATCGCTAGCATTTATTTATGTTCTGTTCTGTTCAATGTTTTATACCAGAGCTAGGTTTATTGTTTCGCTGTGACCTTTGAACGTACAGAAATCTGTACACTCGCTCCTGATTGGTTAATATCAGCACACCAGAACGAGAATGGGGCGCACTAGACCAGACTCTCTATTTTATTTCATATATAGTGAGTCTGGTACCCAGGGTAGCTTTTATTATAATTGAGCACCAAAAAATTTTCACAAAACAATTCTTTTAAAACTGGCTAGCAGGGGCTTTAGCCCCCCCCCCTACTATTTTGCAATAATAGGTTAGACAATTTCTAGAAAGTTTATTCTCACGCAATTGTGGAAAGTTTACTCAAACGGATCCTAAGTAGTTCGTCTTGATGGGGAACCCATTCTCTTGATGTCTTATCAATAATTCATATCTTGTCTGAATCGGACTGCTTATAGGAAATAAGTGGAAAGAAGTAAGTCTTTTCTAGAAGAGGCGCTTTCCGGCATTCTAAAGAACCTGGCCTTAAAATTATCGGCCGCGCCCTTTTCAGCCCACCTACTTTTAGAATGGTGTACGGTGCCTGTTCCCATACATGGTAACTTTATCTTGTAATAAGATGATTCCCATACACAGTAACTGAATCTTGTAATAAGATGATTCCCATACACAGTAAATGTAGTAACTGTATCTTGTAATAAGATGATTCCCATACACAGTAACTGAATCTTGTAATAAGATGATTCCCATACACAGTAATTGAATCTTGTAGTAAGATGATTCCCATGATACATAGTAACTGTATCTTGTAACAAGATGATTCCCATACACAGCAACTCTATCTTGTAATTAGATGATTCCCATACACAGTAACTGTATCTTGTAATAAGATAATTCCCATAAACAGTAATTGTAGTAACTGTATCTTGTAATAAGATGATTCCCATGCAAAGAAGATTGAAGATTGAAGATTGTATTTGTTGGCTCAGATTCAATTGGGTTAACTATCGCACAAAAGAAATTGTTAGCAGCAAGGAGACGTTTATATTATCCAGTTTATGGCAAGCTAAGAGAGCGAAGCGCGATATTCATGTCCGAAGCTCGAAGCAAAGTTTCCCTTGTCTCCTAATTCTGATGAGTGGTGATATAGAATCGTGTCCTGGTCCCTACAGCAGAGACATCCCGGCTTTGAAACAGTTACTTAAACAGAGAGGCTTGGAAGTTTTCCATCAAAACGTGCGCGGATTGTTTTCTAACATAAGCCTTGTTTCAGAACTTTTTCAATGATATCCCTGGTTATTCGTTTGAAAGCCGGCCACGAAATTCTGGAAAAGAGGGCGGTGTTGGTGCCTACATTCCAACAAGGTACCCTGGGTCAGGCGAGAAGCCCTTGAGGACAAAGAATTGGAAATTCTGTGGATTGAGGTATGGCCTAGTCGTAAATATTGCAAAGGTATTTTGATTGCAATAATGTACCGGCCTCCAGATAGTTCCAAATACCTGCGAAAGGATTTCAACGCACGCTTTAATTCAATCTTAACAAAGGCTGCAGAAGAGTGCATAGAAACTATGATTCTTGGCGATGCAAATATAAATTTTCGAATTGAAAATGACAACAAAAAGCTGAAATCAATCTTCAGTGTGTTTGGTTTGAAACAATTTATTGCAAAGCCCACGAGGATATCAGAAACTACAGAAACTTTAATTGATGTCATCCTTACAAATTATCCTTCGAACATCGCAAAACATGACGTCATACCGACCAGCATTGGAGATCATGACATGTCTAATTGCGTTCGTAAAATAAATAATAGTTCTTTTAGACCAAGGGTTAATACTTGTCAAGATTATAAAAATTATAATCCGGAAAATATGAAATCAGATTTACAAAATGCGGACTGGGATTCATTCTATAACCAAATAAATGTGAACGAGGCTTGGTTGATGATGAAAAGCATCCTTCAAAATATATTTAATTATCACGCTCCGAGAATATTCAAGAAAGTAAGGGGAAAGTGGGGGAAAGCAATGAGGTGTATAGAATACGCTAGAGGGTCAACTCGAGGCAGCCCTGACCACAGGAAGTGAAGCCAGGAGAAATCTCATTTGCACGGCAAGAACGGAGAAGTGCCGTACAAACACTTGAATGAAACGTGCAATATTAAGCAAAGTATTCAGGCGAAAATTCAGTTTTAAGTGATTAAACTGGAAAATCTGAAACACCTACGAACCTAAATTATTGGATTTTAAGGAAAATGGGAAAGTAAAGCAAAATTCTGGACATTAACAGTGATGGTACCGACCGTTGTTTTGGAGGATCTATAGGGTTTTTTTCGCAGCCCCTAAACATTATTAAACAAAACGAGTTTGTTGATCTGAAGGGGAATACCTGGTTTGTTTTTATTTATGACTTCTCTCATTAATTTTTTTGGCATACCTTCGCAAACAAACAGCCATATATTTAAAGCCGATATTTTTGACGAGGTGTATCAAGTGATCACCTTGCAAGGCATCGGTCATGAAACAAGGAGGAATATAGCAAGTACCAAAGAAATAAAATTTAAGAAAAAATGTATAAATTTTACAGAAAAGCGACAATATATTGAAGAACCTAATGGTAAGGATAGGCCTAATCGTCAACAAACCGGTGAAGTAAAATTGATCCATCCCCACTTATATCCGTAGAAATACTGGCGGGAGCCGTTTACTTCCAACCCTATTATAAGAATGTCTTTTCTTATCAGTCTGTCAATTCTTAGACCAAAAAGAAACGCACGAAACAACAATCCTAATAGCGAGATGCAATAGAACGCCATACACTGTGAGTCACTTCTTGCCGTGCAATGCGGAAATTGATAGGCCTCACTGCCTCCCTACAGAGTTATCCCTCTAGCGTATTCTATATACCTCATTGGGGGAAAGCCAGCACCGTGGCTAAACAGTGAGGTGAAGCGTCTTATGAATGAAAGAGATAGACTGTTAAGAAAATCAAGACGTACTAAAAATCAACAGACATCTCAGCATATAAATGCAGGCGCAATAAAGTGAATACAGCTGTCAGAAAAGCCAATTCAATGTACCACAAGGAAACAAGGATGAAAAATGTTTTGAGCCAATCAGACTGTTTGTTTACAATTTGAACCAGCCAATGGTATAGCGTCAAAGACAATAGAAATCTGGAGAGAAAATAGCATCGAATCAGCCTTAACAGTAACGCTCGCACCTCCTATCCAAAGCTGTGGGGAAAAACCGGCGCCACAAAAAGTTAACGCTGAACGCGAAAATTGTCATTATTGAAGTGCTTCATACAATTATGCATAGCAAAGGAGTATATCTAAAACTTTGCCGTCCCCATTTTTGAAATTCGGTCGTTAACCAGAGATAAGCGATGAAACGTTTAGCCCATTATTGCCCTGATTGAATCTGCTTACGTTGGTTATGGTTGGTTGTACTCCAGCGGCATCATGTCATTTTATTGAAAAACAGGTCATTTTTTACTTACAAAGTATGTACGTCGTATATTTTAAAGTAAGACGGAGAGATGATTATCAAACTCGGGTTTTTTCCCTTCATTCTGCCTTTTTCTTGCATGTTCTTAACCCTAAGACAGTCCGTCAACTTTTTTTCATAGAGTGCGTTCTAGAGTATTGCGTACAGAAGAAATGCATATCTTGAGAAAATAGCGGCATTGTTGCAAATATTTATTCCAAAATCATATGCCTATTCCTGATTTTGGTATTTTTGTAGGTGCAAGCAATGGTTCTTCTCATGGCAAAGTTTTTTAGGCGATTTGTCAACGAATTTTGTGGACACGAATTGTTATAAAGGCTTCAAAACGTTAGACAGTAAACGATAAAATGTTTTCTCTAAGCACGCAACGGTCCAC
This sequence comes from Rhopilema esculentum, assembly GCF_013076305.1. Next base: position 266,985 of record NW_027019640.1, read on the forward strand.
GCTATCTGTCTCCACTGAAATAAATCCCCTGGTTTTTTTAGTGACTTAAGTACGGATTCATTTGAGAAAAAACTCAGAAGTACTTACGAAGTGCTTGAGGGTTCAAGAATTGTATTCTTCTTTACTGTAAAATGTAGAGCGTCTTTGTTGAGTGAAAGGTTCAAGGTTTCCCAACTTTGCATGTCAATATATTCAAATATTTTTGCAAAGTTTCATTAAAAAGAGTTGGAGAATGTACCACTTTACAAAATATAAGCTCAATAATGACCCTGATCGTTGTATTCCAATAAGATAATGAGAACTCAAAAAATGTAGCTTGTTATATCTCAATAGCTTTTTCAGTTGAAGGTTTGATTCAAACTTTTGCAGGTCATGCAGAGGTTTCAAATTTTACTTTACAAATTTTTAAACAAGCAATTTTTGAAATAACAAGTAAAATGTGCACAATTTTTCAAGGTTTATTTTTTGCTTAAATTTTATCAACGACCTGTAAAAAGATTTCAAAATGACCTGTTTTTCAATAAAATGACATGATGCCGCTTTCTTGGAGTACAACCAACCATAACCAACGTAAGCAGATTCAATCAGGGCAATAATGGGCTAAACGTTTCATCGCTTATCTCTGGTTAACGACCGAATTTCAAAAATGGGGACGTCAAAGTTTTAGATATACTCCTTTGCTATGCATAATTGTATGGAGCACTTCAATAATGACAATTTTCGCGTTCAGCGTTAACTTTTTGTGGCGCCGGTTTTTCCCCACAGCTTTGGATAGGAGGTGCGAGCGTTACTGTTAAGGCTGATTCGATGCTATTTTCTCTCCAGATTTCTATTGTCTTTGACGCTATACCATTGGCTGGTTCAAATTGTAAACAAACAGTCTGATTGGCTCAAAACATTTTTCATCCTTGTTCCACAAGGATTTATTAAAAGAAAATTCAAGGGATCCACATACGTTTTGGAAAACACTAAAATCAATTTACCCCACCAAGTCGAGCGACAAACAATGTCCTCAATTTTTCGAAATTAACGGCGATAAAGTAAAAGACCAAAGTAAGATAGCAAACGCATTTTGCTCCTTTTTTGCGAACATCGTAACAACCTTGAAGGAAAAGGCTTTCCCGTTATGTAACTTCACATGGAGAAATCAACCCAAATTACCCACAAAAACAGTTAAAAAGTTTATGTTTAGAAAGGTATCAAAACAGGAAGTTGAGCGTGAACTCAAGTCTATAAAGAGAAATAAAGCAACTGGCTTAGATGATCTGCCACCAGGTTGATAAAAGACTTGGCTGAATCAATATCGGCTCCCTTGACCCATCTCATCAATATGTCACTCATGACCAGTACCTTTCCCGCGGACTGGAAGACAGCTAAAATCATTCATACACACAAATCTGGTGCATGCTCTAGCTGTGATGTGATAGAAAAGATTGTCCATCGTCAAGTTATGAAATTTCTAGACACAAACAAGCTCTTGTCAAAATATCAATATGGTTTCAGGCCCAAATTATCAACTGAATATGCGACGACTACAGTAAATCCCCGGATATAAGAACCTACAAAAATAAAAACCTAGAGGCTGTTTTTCCTAAATTATGCACCTTGTAATTAAGAACCTATTTGAGTGTGATGAAATGTAATAGGTTCTTATTCCCAGGGCAAACGAATAGAGTTTTCAATGGTCCTTATTTACTCCCAGATTTTTAAAGAGGAGGTAAAACCAAAAACCGGTATCAAAATTTTCAGTTGTGCATTTTCAGCATATTATACACTTTAACGAAGGAGAACTTTAAAATCGCTTTGACTTTTTAACATAATTATGTATAGCAAAATCCAAAATGTTGAAAAATGAAATAAAAGCAATATAATTCATAATTTTCAATTCCTGAGGACGTATTAGATCATCCCCAGATCCATCCACTGTCATAAGGCAGCCGGTGCACTCAAATGTCTTCCTGTAAATATGTTTGTAATGTTGCATTAATAACATTGCCAAAAGGAAAAAACAGGGTTGAATGCATCTCTTGATCAGGGGCGGACTGGCTGGTCGGGCTATTCGGGCGATCGCCCGAAGGGCCGGTCTGTTTAAGGGCCGGTTGATAAAAGTGCAAAAAATAAATTAGCTTAAAAAGTGAATGCGAGGCAAAAAGTATACCCACACGTTGATCTGTTTGCCTTGATTTTTCAGAGACTTTGTGGGAAAGGATAAATATACACGCGAGTTTCTTTTTGTCACCGCAGCCCAAACACACTTCTTCAGAAAAAATGTTATTGAAAATTTTTTATATTTTCTCTTGACGGTATTTCCTTTTTGGCAACATATTATACTGTAACAACCCTGTTTCAATGCGATACATAAGATTTAAAGCGGCCTTGATGCCTTCTTACTTAGCTTTTGCTTGAAGCTGGTCATGTTTTTCCCTAAGCATAAGCTATTGCTAAATGTAATAAATTTATAAGTCCAAAAATTAGAGTTCACTAAGCAATTTGCTCTGTGATTTGAAGCAATGAAGAGGACATACGTAGAACCAGTGGTGTACCCAAGGGGGGGAATAGGGGGGTCCGAACCCCCCACTTGTGATCTAAAATGTGATCCTCGAGATTTGTCCAAAAACGATGTAAAACTCATCGAGGTGGGGGGTGTAGTATACTGTATGCTTGTGTCAATAACAATTGTAAAATACTTTCCTATTTACTGTAGCGAACATGAATCAAATAATGGCGGAAAATTTTGCAAAAAGGGCGTTTCTCTGCATTTGCGAGTGTTTGAAGGGCGTGGTCCAAAAAATTTCTGGGGGCTGCGCCCCAGACCCCCCCCCTCACTTCTCCGGCCCTGGGTACGCCACTGCGTATAACAAGGGAAAGCAAGAAGACTTCAACCAAAGGTGATGCACAGAAATTTTGTGAAGGAAAAGCTGCGAGACTTAAAAAAGGATTCAGCTACGATACAAAGCTTTTTTTATCAGGCAAAAGCCACAAACGTCACAAAAAACAGCAGGGTCTTGCTCTTGCTCCTTTCAATAAACTCATACAAGTTTTTGTAAGTTTATTTTTAGGCCTATACTATCTAAAGTCAAATGCACCGCCGCCCACAGGGGTATGGTGCTACACGATAAAATTTCAACAGGGGTGCCCATTTTTTGGGGTCAGAAATTGACAAATCTATTTTTTTGGGCTGCTGAAAATCATTGTGGTTTTCCGGAGGATTAGAAAATTATTTGTCACAAGTGGAGTGTGATAGAAGCTTTTCCGCTTTAAATATATAAAGAACAGATTACGTAGTAATTTTTCGCAGCCAAACCTGGAGTCCTTCATGTTAATGTTCTTAGAAAAACACCTGTTAGATGACATCCTGAACGATCACATTATCAACATATAAGTTACTATATTTAGAAACAAAGTCAAACCAAGGAGTTAAATTTTTTGTTTATTTACTGTTTAGTCAACAAATGACATATTTATCATGTTCTGTTAAGCATATTCTGTTATGCTTATTCACTTGTTATGTTATGCAAGCAATCAACCATGCACAAAATTACTGAATTTAAAAACTTGCTTTCCTTGCAGACTAACATTTACTTGTATTTTCCGAGGAGTTTTTTATTTGCTATTATTGTGGGCCGGTTTGATCAAAATTTGCCCGGGCCAAAAAAATTAGCCAGTCCGCCCCTGCTCTTGATAATGAATCCTAAAGTTTTAAATAAGGGATCCTTCATACCCTGAAATTATTCCAAGTACCTTCCCAATAAGAACCTACTTCAGCCTGAACCTCAAAAAAGTAGGTTCTTATATACGGGGATTTACTGTATATTGTTGGATGACATACGGAGAAGCGTCGACAAGGATCAGCTCGTCGGAGCATTCTTTGTTGACCTTAGTAAGGCGTTTGATACCATAAGCCACGCCATACTACTTGAAAAACTTGCGATTCACAGAATAAAAGATAACGAATTGGAATGGTTCAACGACTATCCGTTTTCCCGACAGGCAGTGGTAGCATTCAACGGTTGTATCTCAGATGAGCAGAACTTGTTAACAGGAGTTCAACAAGGCTCAATACTTGGCCCTCTATTGTTTCTAATCTCTTTCAATGATGCTGTAGAAGTCATGGAGTATTCAAGCATTTTAAAATATGCAGACGATATTGTTCTGTATGTGGCAGGCAAAGAAATTGATTCAATTGAATCTGAAGAAAGGCAAGACAGAGTCGATACTATTTGGAACAGCACAACGAATTGCAAAACAGTGAAATGGGCCACTCAAAGTCACAATATCTCAGCCAACCCCAACGGTAATTAACAACACAACGGAATATAAATATCCTGGCGTCCTTGTGGATACCTCACTTAACTTGAACTCCCATTTTGACAAATGTATTCAAGCATGCATCTGGTAGATTACGACTTCTAGCAAAATTAAGGTCGTTCATGGACAATGCTACAGCTAATACAATCTATCGTACTATGATTCTTCCAACATTTACTTACTGTGGTATATTGCAATTGAAGCTCATAAATACGCAAATAAGCAGACTTTCCTCATTTCATTCTCGTTCATTGTAGATAGTCTATGGTGATGAAACAACAGACAAAGGGCTCATGTCAGTCATAAATGCGAATAAGATGAGAGCCTGCAAACTTGTGCGAAAATGCCTGGACAGAGATATCTGTGAACATTTTCAGAATTATTTTACTCCGATGCAAAATGATATGGAAACAAGAAGCAACAAATGCATTCTGCGATTACCTATTATTAAAAAAGAATATGCGCGAAAATCGTTTCAATATATGGGCTCTAAAGTGCACAATGAGCTACCTATAGACATACGTCGGACAAGGACACGTAAAAAATTTGTTAAAAAACTTAAAAATCATTTTGCAGGAAAGTGACAAACATTATTTTATTTCGATGTGAAATTAGGTTTTGTTAGGTATTATAGATCCTATTCTTGTAAGTTTTATAAACGTTTGTAATGTAATAAATTTTCTCTTAATATCATTTAAGGTCTAGGGCACAGGACACACAGTGATAACAGCGATGTCGTAATTGTTGAATATTAAAATATTATTAATATTCGATTTATTATTTTTTATATTATTATTATTATACACAGAGTAACTGTAGTAACTTTATCTTGCAATAAGATGCTTCCCATGTACAGTAAATGTAGTAACTGTATCTTGCAATAAGATGATTCCCATGCACAGTAAATGTAGTAACTGTATCTTGCAATAAGATGATTCCCATGCACAGGAAATGTAGTAACTGTATCTTGTAATAAGATGATTCCCATACACAGTAAATGTAGTAACTGTATCTTGTAATAAGATGATTCCCATGCACAGTAAATGTAGTAACTGTATCTTGTAATAAGATGATTCCCATGCACAGTAAATGTAGTAACTGTATCTTGTAATAAGATGATTCCCATGCACAGTAAATGTAGTAACTGTATCTTGTAATAAGATGATTCCCATGCACAGTAAATGTAGTAACTGTATCTTGCAATAAGATGATTCCCATGCACAGTAAATGTAGTAACTGTATCTTGTAATAAGATGATTCCCATGCACAGTAAATGTAGTAACTGTATCTTGTAAGATTAAAGATGAAATTCCCCCCCCCCCCATTGCCAAAAACAAGTAAATGTAGTAACTGTATCTTGAATAAGATGATTCCCATGCACAGTAATATGTAGTAATGTATCTTGTAGATAAGATGATTCCATGCACAGTAAATGTAGTAACTGTATCTTGTAATAAGATGATTCCCATGCACAGTAAATGTAGTAACTGTATCTTGCAATAAGATGATTCCCATGCACAGTAAATGTAGTAACTGTATCTTGTAATAAGATGATTCCCATGCACAGTAAATGTAGTAACTGTATCTTGTAATAAGATGATTCCCATGCACAGTAAATGTAGTAACTGTATCTTGTAATAAGATGATTCCCATGCACAGTAAATGTAGTAACTGTATCTTGCAATAAGATGATTCCCATGCACAGTAAATGTAGTAACTGTATCTTGTAATAAGATGATTCCCATGCACAGTAAATGTAGTAACTGTATCTTGTAATAAGATGATTCCCATGCACAGTAAATGTAGTAACTGTATCTTGTAATAAGATGATTCCCATGCACAGTAAATGTAGTAACTGTATCTTGCAATAAGATCATTCCCATACACAGTAACTGCAGTAACTGTATCTTGTAATAAGATCATTCCCATACACAGTAACTGCAGTAACTGTATCTTGTGAAAAGATAATTCCCATACACAGTAACTGCAGTAACTGTATCTTGTGAAAAGATAATTCCCATACACAGTAACTGTATCTTGTGAAAAGATAATTCCCATACACAGTAACTGCAGTAACTGTATCTTGTAATATGATGATTCCCATGCACAGTAAATGTAGTAACTGTGGCTGCGTTTACACGATACCGGATTACTCACGTATCGGATTACTTTTCATATCGGATAGGGGTCCCGTTTACACGGCCCCGCATTAATCCGATACGTTCCGTACCACTTTTGCGAAGTGAAATCACTCCGCTGTGAAAGTGGTATGAAAAGTGATCCGATACGGCCCGTACCACATACCATCTCGTGTAAACGGGTGAATCCGATACGCTTTCACTCTGGAACCTTGTTTTGAATCTCAAGGAAAGTTCTCATCAACGGATTCTACATCTTTGCCCTTCGGGAACGTTCGCCAAAAACTATTTTATCTTGTCATCATTCGACATTACATCTTTTCAATCCCTTCCCTCGAAAAAGCATTCACTGGCATATTCCTTTACCGATTCAGGCTGCAATTCAACTTCTATCTCCCCCTTCTGCTTACATTTTCTTCTTCTATGCCACTGGCCAGCACTCATATTCTATACTAAAGTGATTATTTTTTCGCGAGACCTTCCTCTCCGCAGTAGACTAACGAAATCACTAGAATTTTACATTGCTAAAAATCGAAACAAAATGAAAACGGTATGATTAACAATCCGGTATTGTGTAAACGCAGTCAAAACGGTATGCTTTTCATATCGGATAGCTGAGACCAATCCGATTTGAAAAGCAATCCGGTATCGTGTAAACGCAGTAACTGTATCTTGTAATGAGGTAATTCCCATACATAGCAATTGAATCTTGCGATAATATGATTCCCATACACAGTAACTGTTTCTTGTAATAGGATAATAATTTTGCAAACTAACAGCATTTTGCAATAAAGTATTTTCAAAAATGCTTCAAAGGCATGAGAGACTTATGTCAATTTTCATAAATAATGCACTCTTTCAGTTGCGAAGTGCAATCTCAAGTACAATGTCACTATCGGTGGTAGTCTTTGTGATATGATATCTGGATAGGATAAATTATTCAAAGGTTTCTTTTGCTTTGCTTCCATATATGAAAAGAAAGAATGTTTCCGCTATCCTCATTTTTTCTGGCAATAAGAGACGAGAATTGGTAGCCTGATGTCAGGCTCTCGGGGCGGAGGAGACGGAGGTGGCGGAGAAACAAGGTCATGCAGACCCCAAAGCAACAAAACAATGGCCCGCCATTAATAAATTTCGCAAGCTCGCTATTCTCGCATAAACTAGGGCAAAATTGTTTCAACCAAACAAGGTGAAGCACCTAGACTTAGGGCTATTGCAAGCAGTTTTGAGTGACCTGTCCTCAGGCTCTCTTTTTCCTTTTTTTCTTATTTTTCTATTTTTTCCTGGTCTCCGTTTGAGCCTGATCTCAGGCCAGAGAATTGGGCAAATCGGACAAATCAAGACTCTTCAACTTTTTGATGGAAGACAGCTAAGAGACAATAACATTTTGAAAAAGGCAAAAACTCGGAAAATTCTTGAAAATCTTCTTATAAGACTGACTGTTTGGCATAGAAATTTAAACACAGAGAGTAAAAATATATTTTCCCCATCTAAGTACAGCATTAGAACAGAAGCGAATTTCATGACAGAAATGTCATGAGCATCTGAAAACAATAGGAACATCGACAATCGTCTTTGTTTACAACTGCGAATGTCCTCCCAAACCAGTTTCTGTTTGAAAAATTTCTGGCATAAAAAATAAGATATAGGAGTGTTTCCGTGTCATCTTCAAAAGATTCTTTTTAAAAAACGTTAAATTATGCTGGACTTATGGTCACCTTTTTTCACCCAAAAGAAATTCAGAGTCTAGTGAACTATATGGAATACTTTTTATAGAATCAATAAAATACGTTTCATAGAAGCTTTGAAAGAAGGAGGTACGGAGAGATTTTCACATGCTTCAGGGATAGGACTGACCAAATACAGTAATTTAGACGAAATGCACTCTGTAACGGTTTATGTGCCACCTATAAAGCATAATGTTGGAAGGCATTGGTTATGTACCCTTTGGTGAAGTATCTTGTAACTAATATCTAGAAACATTATCTTAGATACATTTTTTAAAGTGTCTAATGTCTTGTAATAAGAATAAGAAACTTTCTTTTGTGACTGACAGCATCTTTTAGAGTATCTTGCCCATCTCTAAATGGCAGGTTACCCGACACTTTCGATTTCGTCCTGGAAACATGAATGGAGGAAGGTTACATTCCAATAGTAGATTTTCAGATTAGGCCAATTTCTGCTTTAGACTATGGTTACTGTGTGGTATGGACGTTATAACTTCTCTTGTCAGAACTGCAGCCATAGCTATAGCATTGCTCTTACTGGCCAACAGTTAGGCCCTCTTCTTTTACAACGGAACTTGGATTTCTTGAAGTTATAACATTTCAATTTCAATTTCATGTGTATTCTTAGCTTAATTACAATAAACTGATCTAATCAAACAATTAATCAAGATACAAATTCAGTTTTACTTCAATACATATAAGGTTCAGATATTTAAAATATTTATTTGTATCTATAAAAGTTATAGCTGAATGACACATGGAAATAACCCATAAGGGCTGTCGAGCCATGTGCCATCAAATGTGAATTTTGCCTGAAGTAATCATAAGTCAATACACAATATTAATAAACAACAATAATATTTTTTAAACTAAGAATAAAAAATTTTGAAAAATAGAAAAGTTTGTTTCGAATATGATAGATACGTAAATCTAATCTATTTGTTTGAGGGAAAGGAGGCAAAAATTAAAAAGGGGATAAAAAGGTGGTGGAATGCTTTTAAAACTTTGTTAGGGTTCTTGTCTTTCTTTGTGTGCCGATACTATAGCATATGTAGTGGAAGAGGGTACTAGTATATTGAGATCATAAATTTTTTTAAGGCTTTAGCAAAAGTTGTTTTTGATCCTGATTGTCTGATGTTTTGTAGAATGGAGTTCCAAACATCTACACCAACATTTTTTATGAAATTTTTACCAAATTTTGTTTTAAAACTTGGTTTAGTAAAATTTCTTGAGCTAGCATATCATCTTGTTTTGTAATTATGAGTATTTTGGCTTTTTTAAAGAGTTTACTAAAAGAGGTTTCGGCTGTTCTTTTGTTAATATCATACATAAATTCAGCACACTCGAGTTTGTAACAGTCTTCAAAATTAAAAGTGTTTAGGCATTTAAAAATTGGTTTACCAAGTTCGGCCTTATTTTTGAATGTTATAAGACGTACAAATCTTACAACACCATTGGTTTAGAATTTCAATAGTATGTCTCTTCCATAAGTATCTTTCAATAGTATTAATTCTTCTACTGTACAAAGCATAAATGTATGCATACCTTTATGCATACTTGTCTCTTACCTTAATAAATCCTAGGTACGTCCTTTTGGCAGCGAAATGTACTGAAGTGAAGTGATGCATGGGTAATGCCGGACACTGGGCAATCACGGACAAATCTACTTAGGAATATTTTTTTTGAATCTGTCATAAACATTTAATAAAAATATTTTAGAAGCATGTTTGGGTACCTTTTATGTTTAATTGTTTTTCTTTTTGAGTCCTTTTCTTGTACGTCTAATGAATAAATGTGTTTTTAATTCATGTCAGTGAAGTGAGTGGGCCTAAATTCTCTTGGTTTTCTACTCTTCGAAATCGAGATGTCTCTCTCTGCAGTGATCAGGGAATGCTCAATGTTTTTGTTTTGACTTCATGCTATAATTGATTGCATGATTAAGAAATATATTTTGATTGGTTAACATGGGTATCCTCATCGCATGGTACGGTTTTGAGATTCCCCAACGTTCCTGGACGAAGTATATTGCACGTGCGCATGGGCAATGCCGGACAGCTAATGGGATGATTCCCTGAAAAATGGCATGGCCAGAAAATTTTGATAAAACCTATACTGATGGAATAAAATATCCCTATTTCCAGCAAGAGAAGGCAGGTTTCCAGTTTAATATTGTTTTTTGCAAGATACAATGAATAATACGAGTTTGGATAGAATCCCGCCTTTCCGTCAGAGCTCATTTTGGCAAACCTTTGATGATACATGTTTTCAACTAATAAAGACATTTATCGGGAAAATATTACCATTTTCCACCATAGAATTAAACTCTTGCATTATCCCTGGCCTTATATCGTATTCTTATTTAGGTCACCGAAACTGTGTTGTGTTTAATCTGCCTGTCCGCCTTACCCGTTGATGCCCGACATTACCGACATAGAGTGCTTATCGCTGATTTCAGAAAAACAACAAACTGTGAATGTAATGTAAAAATAAATTCATCAGAAAATTTCCTTATAGATATGTTTTCCTAAGAACAAACAATTTTATCGAAAAAATAGTGGTATTGACAGATTGGCAAAGTAATTGAAGGAGTCCGACATTACCCATGACTACTGGCGGTTGAAATCCTTCCGATTAGGGATAGCTAGAGGGAGAATTTTTGGGGGGTGATGGGGGTACTTCATGAGTCCGTCGGTAAATCTTCAGTTGGTCCGCAAGATCCTCAGTTTGTCGGTAAAGTTGTTCATATAGGTGAAGTAGCACCTAAATTTTTCTTTGTGTATGTCTTGGTCGGTAAAATTTACTATTGATGGCCCTCCACTCTTAGTAAGGAAGGTAAAGCTACGCCATTGCTTCCGATATGAAAATCCTGTCCTTAAAATCAAGGCATTGAGAAGGATCGGATTTACTGTGGTGGTCTAGCAGAGCATTTGCAGTTCAAGGAGCAGGTTCTGCGTTGGTTGCTGTCAGCAATGAACGTTGTTAGCGTTGGTTAACTCTCCACATCTCAATGTTCCTATGGTAACTGCGAGGTTCCTATAGCAGTGCCGCAATATTATTATACGTGAAATCTGCTGAAAAGAAAAAGAGTATGTAGGCTTGGAGACATGTCGACCATGTTTACATCACTACCGGTTGTATCTCTAGTGGCATATATTCGATGCTCGCTCAATGAAGATCATTAGTTCGATGACCTTAAATCCTAGCAAATGTAACTTTCATCTTTTCTAACAATTTTGTCATGATAACAATTAATTAAAGCATAATATTGATTAACACTCACGATAGTTCTTATCTAGTCAGGGTGTTAATTTCCCCGTGTGACCACTGGTCACAAGAAATTCACTTTTAAAAAGTATTCTCACAAGAAATTCTCAACCATGACAAATAATTTAACTGATTTATACCTTTTGCATGACGTTGGGCAGTTTTGAAGGAAATAGAATGCTCGCAGAAAATTACCTCGTTACATTGAAAAAGATAAACTTTTTGCAACTATTTAGCACAGTGATATTGTACTAGAGCAGCTCAAGGGGATTAGTTTCTTTTGCAAAATGTAACAAATTATTACCCACTCACTGTTATGAGTGCTTCAGATATTTTTCGAACACAGACAGAAAGTGCTATATAGAACGAACCGACCTCCTATATTTTTAACGCAATGAATTCCAATATAATTAATCAAACGTTGCAAAGATATGCCTGAAAAAGTAAATGTTTAGAAAGATTGCAAGAAATGACGGCAAGAAATTTCTAAAATGCATTTCAAGCTAATAATTCAAAGCGTGGTTGCAGAAATTTTCAGCTCGCAGAGGGGTGCATCTTTTGACTTCGCACCTGGACCCCCGAAACCTCTTCGCCGCTCTGATAATAAGCATGACAAAAGTACTGATAAAATCTGAAATTTGGTTTTTTTTTTAATTTTTGTAACTCCTACTTGTCTTCAACAAGCAATTTTTTTGCAGAATCGAAGTTTTTGAACAACAAATTTCATAGCTATTTTCAGGAAATTTTTTATCCGAAAGTTTAGGGTCACAAGAGGACTTTGAAAACATAAGGCCACACCCTGATCTGGATTTTGCAATTCTTTGAAAAAACAAAGAAATATCATTTCAGATTGAGACTACCATCTGTGGCGTTGGCATTCTCTTTCAGAAAAGTAGTACTATATTTTATTATAAAGAGGCTTTGGAGGTAATAAAAACCTCTTATTTGCTTAAGTTACTTAATAACAGTGCTAGAAGAGCTGAACAGAGCTGTTCGTTAATGCATACTGTATGCCAACGTTAATTGTGGGTAATCGAAGAGTTTAAACTAAGGCTCCTTGCAGATGTACGCCCTATGCCCCTCGATAAAGAATTTCCGTGAACACATGGCTCTGTTTGGTACTTGCGTATATCTTTCTAATTAAAATTTGGCTTCCACTTTTGATTATTAAGTGACTTTTGCGCATGGGCGATTAAAAGTGATAAGTTGATATTAATATTTAACGCGTTTTAAACTTCAAGCTGTTTTGATGTGAGGGTCAATTCATACAGCAGTGTGTCCGAGCACTAACAGTCACCAAAGCTGCAGCGTAAAGTTCTTGCACGGTTGTGAATATCCATCCTTGCTATTCTTTTATAAAGTCTTGCAGCGAAAAACGTATTCAAGTGCCAATTGTCGTCCATTGTCAAATCAGAGGAGCCAATGTATTTGCCATTTTGCCAACAATAGAAAAAGAAAAGAAGGAATTGGCAACGTGTTTTTTATTAACAACACAATCGAATCGAGATAGCGAACCTTTGCATCAAATTGTTACTGGGGCCACTGGGGACCGGATGATGGTTATTCAATTTAACGTGCTATAAATGTTGAATTTCTATTGTGATTGTGTTGATCGTGGACACTTATTGTTTTTCTCGGTCTGATCTTGGATGGGAAATCAGTGGAAAGGCCTTTCAACGTTTGTGGATTAGAAGTAAGAAGGAATTAAGAAATAGCACCAGACTCCATTGTCCAGATATATAAAAAGAGGAGATAATTCGCTTGCGACCGCCACTTACAGAAACGTCGAAACTGAGGGAGATATTTTCAGTTAAGAGGTAACGCCAGACGAAGAAAGATCTTCAAACACGCAGCTCGCTACAATCATGTCCTATATAGAGGAATTAGATCTAGATGAAGAAGGTTTAACAGAAGAAGAAATCAAAAAGCGAAAGACAAAAATTTTCGTTGGTGGGTTAAAATATTCGTCAAAAGATGACGTACTGAAGGAATACTTCAGCCAATTTGGTGAAATCGAAGAGGCAGTTGTAATTTACGATCGAGAAAGTGGCTTATCGAAAGGATATGGTTTCGTAAGTAAATTTGGCAGGAGTTAAGAAATTCGTATTTTATTCATAAGCTGCTTTTGAATTTATTTCATGCGCTCAAACCTAGTGGGAGTTTTAATTATCAGTTTTAAGCGTTGATAAACATAAAAAGCAATTATTTGAGACAAGTCCATTGTCTTATTGTTTTGAAATCTTAGCAGACACTTGAATATCATTATGATTTTTCAAGTACTTGAATTAGTTACTTTTCATAGACTTTCCCTTCACCCATGATAGAAAAGTCCCTGTTAGAAACTGCAAGCTTGGGAACTAACAAAGTTTTACCTGCGAAACAAGTATTAAAACGGACCTTGAGCATTATAATTTCTTAACTTGAGCCTGTATTTTTAATTCAAGCATTTGCTGCTTGGTAATAGTAAGTTATCCATTGTCAAGTAAAACACAGTGATACAGATTCATTGTAGAAGGCACAATAGTGACCTGTCGTTGGATAACTCTTTTCTACTCCTGCAGGTTACAATGTCAACTGACGAAGCAGCCGAGCTGGCTATAAGGGACAAGAGTCCGCGGCTGGATGGTAGACGGTGTAATGTTAACCTTGCTTATATCGGCCAAAAAAAGAAAAATATTGGCTTAACCAGTAAGTTTCCACTCTTCTTATCACTTATGAGAAACTTCTATGTGTCCCAAATGGACATTTTCGGTCCAGATCAATCATACATTTTTTACCCAAATTCGGCATTAATTATTTATACAAATGTATTCTTGGAAGGCCTATAAAATCAATATATACTCAAATACTTTTGCCGGTTTAACTAAAATGCCCCTTGAATCCTTTTGATACTGATACTTAATGGTTGACTGTGTGAAGAAGCTCTGGAAATATTTATATCCTAGCGCCATGCAGATAGCTTTGAGATGCTAGGTATCTTTCCTTCCCACCTTCTTGCTGCCTTACACAAACAACGCTTACACATAATGAGAATGCAGTTCGTACAGCTATTCTATCCGCCAATCTACCACTTGATAGCAAGTACAGGTTTGAAAATGCTAGGAAATTGAAGATGGGCGACAAAGACTTTGAAAGCAACACAAGTTACTCTTCAAAAATTGCTTGCGTATCGCAACAGCGCTTTCACAAGGCAGTTTTCAAGGGAAATTCGTCAGCAACCGTCGCACTGACAGCTTCAGTCTTTGCAAACTGCTACCAAAGTGAACTTGGCGCTGTCATGCTGCCAAACATCAGAATTCATTCTTCTGATTTGTTTTCAGGCGAGGTGACAACTGGAATAAGTTTAATGTTAATTGATTGGTTCCATCTTATACACTGCATTTGTACCATCTATATTCACATTTTATATTAAAAAAGCAACTAGATATTTATGGTATCAACGCAATTTGTACGATATAGATCCAGTCAATTAATGCAGTGCTTAAAACTTGATTATTGTATATCTACACAGAAATACAGATTTAGCTTTTGAGAACATTCTGAAATCCTATTTCGTTTAATGTTCCATGAGTTAAATGATATGATCTATCTGCAATAAATATGTCTTGCCTGTTACAAAGCGAGTAAAAAGTGAGAAGGGAAGACAAAACGAAGCTTATTTTATTACACCCTCAGCTATGATATCTCAACTAGAACTAGCAAATTTATTCACTATCAAATATCTTCTTGTGATATCTTTAACAATTAAGTAGTGTTTACTAGCAAAAAAGTTTTTGCAAAGAGTTTTAATCACTTCTTAATAACCTCTCGGCAGCTGTGAAATTCTGCGACATTTATCAAGGTTTTTCTGCATCAGCTGACGAGGTGTTTAGCCTTTCTATTTAAGTGTGACAATTAATCGCTATATCGAAATTCCTGCGCTAGAAGACAAACGTGTTTTCATTTGTATTAATGCACAATCGTTGCTGGTATGTGTAATAAGCTCCTTTGTTCTGCTTTGCAAAACAGGTAGAGAGTATAAATCGTTCGAATCTAGCCACTGAAACACTCTGACCGAATCTGTTTTCCATCTTGTCTTTTACCTTGTTTTTCAATTGTCTTTTACCTTGTTTTTCAATTGTCTTTCATCTATCCACACAATTATGTTGCCCTTCTAGATACAGGTTTCTGGTGTAATATTGATTGATTTACTCCATAAATTCATTGATGAGATGTTTTGTTTTTATAGGCAAAGGCAAGGCAATGTCACTTCAAGCGCAGTTATTTCAAAGTTCCCCGTCTTACCTCCAAAACAGGTATGCAATTTTTTTAAAGTTGAGGGTATGCACTTCTAGCCTTTGGGTTAGACCTTCTATCTATAAGAATCAAACATGCAAAAATTTGAAGAAATTAACGAAACCATCTTTCCTTCCTTAGAATCTTGTCATTTCCTAGAATGAATTATTTTCTAAATTGGGCTCAAAAAATGGTTAGACAAATTAAAAATAATCTGTGTGAGCGAGAAAATTAAGCTGTTATCATATCTTGGTGCTAGGCAGTCAACTGAATACACAAAAAGCAAAATAATAAAATGCCCAAAAGCGCCTGTTCTCTTCGTAATTTTTTCGCATTTTCATTTTTGATGTTGTCATCGTTTTCATCTTGATTTCTTAATTCTCCATTGCTTTTATTGAATCTATTGGTTAAATTAGTATATGTTTTTGTATGCATTGATGAAGTTTTTAGCAGTGACTAAACAGTAGTTTCAATCTTTAGCTACCATTATGGGGAAAACCATCATATAGGGGTCTCACGATTAAAATATGGCTTTTAGGCTATTTACACGATTTCCTTTGGCCGTGGGATTGTGTATCTGTCTGGCCGATTCTTAACAGTGGTAAGAATTCTATTGAAGCATCGACGAATGGACTGCGAGGCATACTAATTGCATGTGTCACCTTGCTCAACATGCAACAAGTTTAAGCTTATTATCAATAAAAGATTCGATATTAAGTTTCTGGGTGTTTTGATAAGTTCTTTTGAATTTTAGAAATACAGTTTTAGTGCTGGAGTTTGATGTTTTGAAACGGTTTTGTAATCCAAGATTAGTCTAACGATGGCGAGGCCATATGCTCGAGAGTCTAATCTGCAATAAATTATGTAAAAGAGCCCATATCTCTAATCGCGAAAAATCTTGTTAAAGGTCGATTAGGACAACAGATGTGCTTCATTGTAATTCATTCTTACAAAACAGTTATCGAATTTGTTTCTTTTACGATTTTTCATTGTTAAGATTTAAGAACCAATTTTTTCTGATGACATGCATGAAGTTCATTCGTTCTTCAAAACATTCCCTTTCCATACATTCGATACATTCTTCAATTTGTTATGTGCATGCAACACCGTGACAAATCAAGCAGAATGCCAATGCAGTAAAGAAACTTATAATGTTGAACTCAAAATTAATGTTAATGCCTATTATTTTTCTTTGCATGCTGACCACTGCTAGGCGACAAAAATAATGGGTCTGAATTAGTTGGCTTCTTTGGTTGGCTTTGCTATATATTTGTTGAATTTGATAGGAATAAAACGCACGAGGGATAATCACTTTCATTGATAATTAACGCCAATTACATCAACTTTGAAACACGTTCATTCCGGCAGCCATTTTCCATGGTAGGACACACGAATAAGTAGGTAATGACCTAACTAAGAGGGCCTTACTACCCACAAGGGCAGTGAGCTTATGTCATATGTGTCAAGGGCAATTCGAATTGAATAATGAAGGTTGAAGATCAAAGTTTTCATGGCGCCACCGTCCAATTACTCGTGCAGCCAATAGCCTTAAGGTTTAATAATGCAACTTAAGTCAGGATAAGATCTTTCTCATCGTTGAACAGATCAGCCTACATTAAAAAGTCACCAGTAAGCTTCGTGAAAAAATATTTACAAATATCATTTGCGTTTTATTTCTAAATTTTGAATAAACTTCCTTCTGGGATATTATCAGCAAATGAAGAGCATTGAAAATGTCAAACGAAGACCGTGACAGCTTTCTCTTGAGTTTACAGAACGGACTAAAGTCTGCATAAATATGATCTTTTGGCGTTCTTCTTGTAAAATTGGACAGTAAAGGAAACATTGAATTGGGTATTAGTGACCAAAACAAGTTGTGCCCTCTTCTACTGCACACTTGTATGGTGATAGTCGCATCAGCCTGAATTTCAAGATGCCAAAGTAACATATCGATTCAAACAAAGTTTGTAGATTCCATTTAGTCCCTATCAATGGCTCAGAATGTTGAAAAAGAGGCTATCAGAAGCTTGTGACAAAAAAGTGACGAAGACTTCCCTCCCAAACATTGCACTTACGAATTTGTTTTTCTTTTCACAGTTATCATCAAAAAGTTATGGCAAACGGCCAGGTTTACTACACTCCGGCGTCACCACAAGTCAGATACCCAGTTTACGGTCATCAAATAGGACTGCCCTATCTAAATCATTGTCAGCACACGTATTACACTGTGCCAGGCTCATCCCCGACCTTCGATCAGCGAGACGGGTCTTATATCCAACCATACGTTTTGCAGCAGTTCGTCGTTGCTGGTAGCAATACCAATGGGTTCGCCACCCCAAATGGAAGTCCTGCAAGCAACAACAACACAAGCAGCGTCCCTAATTACAATCAAGTGGCATTTATTGGCCAGTATCCTGTGCTTGTGGAAACTTCAGGAAATCCGTTGGGGCAAGTTGCAACAACAGCAACAACGTATGCGACATCTCCTGGTCCGTCGTGCACTGCGAATGGGTCCCCACAAGTGTTTCATTTTCATCAGCAGGAAATTGCAAACCAATAATTGCTAAACGCTAAAAGCTAGAGGCGAGTAAATGATCACATTTCTTAACCAATATTTGGTATCTGGAAGGGATTCCGATCTGCTAGTCAGATGAGCGACAATTTGGTAACTTAGGACAATTAAAATTACCTGATATAGGTCAATCGTAATAATTTACTTTTATAAACTAAGGAACTTTATATTTATTAGGTAGTCTGTTAATTCCTAAACAAGGGATCACTTTTTTACCGATAACCGAACAAATCTTATATAAGAGGGCTCGTGTAATAATGTCGTTAACAGCATCTTCTTCGTAATTACAAATGATGTAGCTTTTTATTAATCTTTAAAGTTGATACGAATATTTAACAAAAATCGCATAATTTTTATAGCTAGCAGTTGCATTGAAAATTGGCCTTGTAATTTCACCTGCAGAACGCTTTACCAACAATGTGGCATGCATTTTATGCAGCAAGGCTCGAGAGCGTCTGAAAGAGCATCGTTTCAATGCTAAAAGGTTTTTTTCTTTGCTAGCCTAATCTTTTTTCAATTTTCAATGCAAGATAGGTTTCTATAATTTTACTCTGATTTGCTTCTTATTTTAAAAGCCCTCTTGTTCAGTATTCACGTAATTAAAATTAAGATCAGGTAGCGCAACTAGACTTTGTTATAAATAATAACAATTAGAGACGTTTTTAGATGCTTCGTTAGATTGCTTCTGCTATTCCACTGTTCACGGTACTCAGCTTTAAATATACTCTGCCTACAAAGTACTAAGGATATTATCTAAGTAAAAATTCAAGAATAAGTAATTTGAAGACAGATAAATCTGAAGAGCAAGTTTTCCGCATTTGCAACAACTAGCATGCGTTTTGAACTTTTGGACTTTCTTTGCTTTTTAATCTAATTTCTGTAACTATAACCAACAGATTTAGATGAAGGTTTTTTATAGAAAAACATCTCTTATAAGGTAGGAATATAAAGATTTTAATACCAAGCAAGAGGATCTCTGTTTCAATACGAATATTATATTTTCATTGTTGTTTCCAGAATTAGCTGCGGCTGGCTTATTTAGCAAACCATCCAGTCAACCGTTTTGTTTAACAATTTGAGAAGGTACCTACTTGTCCCATTTTCGATTTCGTTAAAGGTGGAAAGACTAAGAAAAATGTTCTTGATATTAGGCTTAGCCTTGAGGCTGACCAATTACCGGCCCAATTTCTCCTAAATTGAAGACATTACACGGTACTTGCATACAAGGATTCGAATAAACTTTAGAATCAAACCTTCATTGCTTTTGCAGTATTCAGTTCAGAAAACCGTACATTGGGAAGCACATTAGTTTAATAGTTGCATGTAAATACAACAATTAAATAAATATTGTTAGATTCTTAAAATGTTTCTTCCCTTTCTTCGAAATTTCTTATTCAATCAAGAGTTGCGAAGTAGACATTTGATGCAAGGAAAAAGAGCCCTTTAACAGGTTTTTTCAATCTTATGCCAATACCAAACGTTTCAAAATAGCAAATTTTCCAAATTTTCAAAACAGCAAATTTGAAAAAGGGCAAGAGCAAAAAGCAAAGACATTCTTCGTTAAGGTTTTTCTATTTTGATATGCTGTTTTGCAGAATTGAATATAATTATATTCTGTTTTTGATGTTATGGACGTCACGACGTTTGATGTTATTCGAATTTTTTCGCAGGTTTAGCGAAAACCAAGTAACAAACAATCAATGTACAGCCCAGCGAGGCTGTTTTTCGCTAATCCGAGGCAGCACCTCTTATTCATAAATGTCTAACCATTTTTGTTTGCTGACCAAAGGCAATATCCCGTGATTAAAAACAGGCTAAATCGTGACCCAACATATGCACCATCTGCTTCACCAATCTACCTCATTGCAGTTTCGAGCTCTCCTTTGCATATTAAATAACCTTTATCTACAGATGCGGTTATACTTTTGATTGTAAAACTCAAATAATGCCTTTACAAAACTCGATGCTTATTACTTTTGCTTAACTCGTTGGCTCTACGATCATCTATTTCAACATGTGCATTAATCTGCACGAAACCAATTTTCACATATCTAAATCAATGTTTTCAGGAATTAGCGCTCACCAACAACGTCATATTCAAATCAACCTCGTTTCCATCAAAATGATGTCCTTATTACGAAGAAGTAATGCCTCTTTGGCAACACAACAATTATGTCATAAGCTAAGATAAACATTTAGGCCATCTTGTCATCCAAATGGAAAATTCATGGCTCGGATCTAAACCTCTTTATTGTAACACATTTATGGCAGTGACATAGTTAACCAGGTTTTATTTCGATCCAGTCCTTGGCAAAGGATAACTTAGAAACATGGCAACTCAACTTCCCTTTCTTTCAAAGTAAGACCTGGAAAAACCTTTTGCAGGTGATTGTATCGCTGTTTTTTTCTTGCAGTTTAGTCTTCACAGAACCCTTTGAAAACCGCATTATCTTGTTTAGTATGTATTATAAAAGCTCTAGGCTTTCATTTCATATAATCTACAGAAAAAAGTCAAAGCATAAAGCATCATAAGAATTTAAATGATGCGGAACATATCTGGTTTTCGTTCTCTGTCAACCAACCAATAAAACGCAGGCTCTTTTCGTCACAAGGGCATTCTAATTTCATCGAATTCTCAGCATAAATGCTATTGCTTAAGCTAAACAGATAACTACTTATCTCAGCTTTGTATGGGATTGTCGGATCTCAACTCTCAGCTAATGTTCTGAAAAGTGGGATAATTTTATATAATTTTGATAACCAGTAATCGAAATTAACACGCATTACTTAGGGGCCAAGATCTGTTTTGGGTATTCTTCAAGGTTCTTGTCTTAACCCTTTCTTTGCTATTGTTTAAAAAATTAAGAGAAATTAAGAGAAAGGATATGAAATTTGCTGTATTTTCCCTCTTTGCTACAAAGCCATAAAACATATACAAAGGGTGATAATTCAAAACTAGCTGAGGATCAGGTTAGGGGTCTGGAACACATGCTAAGGATCAACTTAATTACAGCTATCATAAGCTATCAATGCAAATTGCAGATATATTTTATATTTGACCAGTTATCCAGAAGCACGAAAAAATGCAGAAATCAAAGGTATAAAAATGAAACAAAGTCAGATGCAAATGAATTAAAAAATGAAGTTTAAAAAATCGACTTGTAAATAGATGTAAAGAAAAACGTGCTAAATCAAAAAACAAGTTGATTCCTATATGGTTTAAGTAAATTTTGGGACCTACAGAGGGCTAAGGTCCATTAGGCTCCGTCTTTCACAGTTCCTGATTTGGGTAGGGGCTCTCTCTTCCAGCCCTGCCTTTCCTGCGGCAATTAAAAGAAATTTGGTACACATCTTTGAATCGTTTCACTTACTTTGCCAAAAGGAAAAAGAAATTGGATTGCAAATCCATCAAGTGCCGATGCTATTTGAAAAGCCGCGAATGCTTGACTTCCGACAGGGACAACCAAAATCTTAAGGGCTTTGGCTTCCCTTGACATCACATGCTACCACTCCTTATAAAAACTCTCATTTCAGTTTTAAAGTATCTAAAGGTTGAAGTAGGTTAAACGTGGTGCGCAATAGCCTCCGTGGACCATGGTTTCAAAGTGATTGCTACACAAAGCTCGATGACCAATCGATTTGTTATGTAACAAATCTAATATGGCGAAACCATAGAGATGGGCGAAACGCGCAGGACCAATCACAAGCAATCACGAAAGGCAACAGCTAGTTGTAAAAGTATGGCTTATTAGTAAATACTCAATTAATATTAATAAGTTACAGTTCAATGAAACTTGTACCTTACAATTCAATGTGACAATTAAATAATTTAATATTAATATAATAAGACAAAATAATAATCTCAATTGATAAAAGGTCTTACTAAGAAGCACACTTTTAAGAGACTGAAAGCAAACTTTCATTCGTCGCTGATTTCGAGAAATTTGGGACACAGGACAAGAAAACAGAGAACTATAAACTTGGCTAAGGTTGCTTCCATTATGTTACCTTTTCATTGTCTAACAATGTTTTACTAGTGAATATAGAGGTAAGCTTGGAAATTAAGTTAAAATGAGGCTCATCTAAACCACAACACAATGTACCTTATTACGGAACATTTGAAATCTGTGGCCTTTCCGCTTAAAATGACTAATCATGACTGATCGTAAGCATAAGTTTGCTCTGCTTATCACTTAATCATGTTTAATCGCATTAATCGTGATTGATTATGTCTACAGTTAAGAACGTTTTGACAAAAGTATATTGTCATTACGAAGTCACAATAACAAGTGAAATCAGGTAATCACTTTGATCTCGGCGAAAAAGGATAATCACCTATACTGAGCTCTTTCGGTTTTTGAAAATACTCTACCGTTTACAATGGACATTTTATGACGCCATTTTCACAGTAATAACGAGCAAATAACGAGCCTGAAGATCATGCAGATCATGTGTCAATTAGATAAGTTACAAATCCAATCGCACTTTGACAAGTGGACGTTTTCGGATTGTGCACTGTTTCCTCGATCTCAGCAAAAGGAATAAAGGCCGAACCTCACCAACTGCGTATATAAACGTAAATCATAATACAACTGCCAAAATATATAAATAAAAACTCATTTTAATGGCCAACTGTTTTACAAACTCAGAACCCTTGATGGCCAACTGTAACCAAAACGATTGGTGACTTCTTGCAAAGATGTTTCAGCTTCAATGTGTGCTCCTGACACTGTTCTACTGCATAAACGTGAATCTTTTCAATTTCTTCTTGGAAAGCATCATTTCCTTATTATTTGTTTCGAGGATCTACTCCTAAGAAGAAAACACCGTATGCTCAAATATAATAAAATAACACACGGGACGAAAGCAAAATAGTTCAACAGTCGATGCGATGATACAATGCCAGTTCTTTTTTAAGGTCTAGAGCACCAGGTCTAGCGCATAGAGTGGATAGATTTAGTAAAGGAAAGTTTTTGGAGGCTGAAGAAAAATTTTCTCTACAAATCCTGACAAAGTTATTCCAGCTACCACAGCTTCTACTGAACAAATCTTCAGCACTCCAATCTGTTGCTGTGCTATTTCTCCCCCACTTACACTCCTCTAGTTCTCTCTTAAGACACTTGCGCGCATCTTCTCTTCCCTGTTCATGACCTTTCTCTGCTTTATCGACAAAACATTCACAACATATCTAGACTAACGTGTAGTGGATGATCGACTTGGATGATACTAGTGGAGGATATGGTATATTCTTAACAAAATCTTATCACACAAACTCTGCTCTTTCGTTGAGAATATATATAAACGTCCATGTCAGTTCTATACTATGATATATCTTTTTATGCTATGATATATCTTTCTATTCTATGGCACAGTAGAAGATCGCATTAAGCGTGAAACGTGGCGTGGCAATTCAGAATCGTCCTGTTCTATACATTAAAACTGTCTTCTTTTCCATGACATATCTTTCTATAGTCTATACTATAATATGTCTTTCCATACGAGAAAGACTATATCAGGAAGTCTATAAACGCAACATCGTCTTCAAGCCCAAACAAATGTATACTTTAAATTGCTACAATTCACAAATGTATACACTAGAAAATCTCGTTTTGATCAATGTACAAATTTATATTGTAACAGAAAAACACGTTTCTCAATTCTTCATTGTAAACACATAAAAACTGGCAGTATTGTGCACATTTACGTAAAAAAATTGAACTGCTTCTAAAATCTCAAAAAGTAAAGGCCTGGTGCATTTTATCTTGTTTGGAGATATTCTAAATAAATCAGAATACTATTGATACTATCGATAATAACTCTAAATGCTATCGATATTTACCTTTGGTTTTTCATCATCTTAAGAGCTGCCTTCATCATTGGTCTCGAAGCTGAAAGAGTTTATTTTAATTAATATTATAATTCATATAGACAATAGCTAAAAATTCTGCAAAGGCGGGTAAAACGAGATTCCCGCAAAATTTTGAAATAGCCCTGGGGGGAGGGGCTTATCCAAAACTCGATGCAACAAAGGTAGATAAATCTAGTGGGGGTTAAACCAAGAGGGGGGCTTGTTCGAAAGCAAGCCTATTCGAAATGTGAAGATATCAGACGAAGGAGAAGCTTGTTTAGCATTCAGAATATACTTAAAAAACAACAAGATATGTGACATAAAACTAACAATGAATTCCTTGATAAAAAGCTTTTCAATCAAATTATATGACGCTACACATTTAGGTGAACTAACTCAAAAGCATTTTAAAAATGTATTAAAGGGGACTTATTGGAGAGAGGAGCTTATTCAATGCTGGATGCTAAAAAGGAGGCCCTTTATTCAAGAGGGATCGCTTGATCGAATAATTACATTACCTTAAAGAGAGCCTTAAAAACCTTTTTTGATACTATCCGATGAACGGATACTCTGATAAATTTATAATCAAGAAAATACAAGAAATATGATTAGAAGGCCTTCTTGTTAGACCATCTTAACTCTATGTTTTCTTGAAAGAATGAGGCAGCCTGGTTAGGATAAAGATACTCGCGCAATTAAATAAAGGTATAAATGATTAGGTTTAAAATTAATAACCCAACAACGGCTTTTTAGGGAAAAATTAACGAAAAAAGACATTCTTCCGTGACGTACGTACCCGAGAAATATAGATAATGAAAAAATTCTTATTCCAAAAACATTTCTTTCACAACTGCAGTTGCATTTGTCAAAAAATCCTGAGAAAAGCTTTAAAAAACGACAGCACACAAGTACACCTAAACGATGGCACTGAGAATAGTTCATGCGCAAACGTTTTTACCTATGGCTAAATGATTTCTTATGTTTTTAGCGTGAGTATCTTTTTCAACATCCTATTTAAATGTAATAAGGATGTTTCTGTTTCTATCCTAACTTTTTCGTTAATCATTATTTATAAGTCTGGAATTGTTGGCGTTCAAAGTACAAGTTTGAAGAAGAAACATGCCATTTTCCAACAATGAAAAACTTTGCTGTGACTTTTTTTCGTGCAAAAAAAATTTCGGGCAAAATTGACGGACGGTAAAAGTTTGGGACGCCTTACTGTCCGCAAATAATTACGTCTGAAATACATGGCGTTTAATGAATACCTGGTTTTTTTGTAAAAACATTGGTCCGCAGATTATTTGTTGATTCTTTTGAGCATCTATCACGTCTTGGGATTTTTGCAAATGGAATAGTGTGCTCAGCTTCAAGCTTGCGCCGATCTTCCAACTCTCTTTTCAGATTTGCTGCCTTGTCATTTTTCTCGGATACTGCACCACCAGTACCATGGGCCAGTTGTTTTCTCCGAATTTGGACAGATGGTTTAGGAGGTCCTGCTACATATGCAAGCTTAGCTTGCCTGGCTGGTTCCTTCTGAGCTTGAGATTGTGAAATCTTCTCCTGGATACTCTTCAATTTCTCAACTCTTTCAGTGCACTTACGCTAGCAAATAATGAAGGGAAGGGTTTTAAATCACAAAGAAGAGCTGTTGGGAATCCGCCATTTTGCATCAACCACGTGTAATTTTTCAGTTAGTTCATTGATTTCGTCGGGTTCTTCGTTAGTCATGCAAGTATCTTCTTCTTGTTGTTTTAGAGTAGCATTTGCGTCAAAACCTCACTTTAAGCTGAATCCGTCCGAGGTTATAGGAAACATTTATACCACGCCCGGTCATTAGATTATTAAACTTATTCAGAATAAACACCTGACTAACATATCTGCAAATTGATTGGTAGTTATAATTAAAAGTTCGTAACTCAAAACTAATTAGCAACGTAATTAAACGTATATATTCCACAAATTTATTAGAAAAAAGAGAGTGTTCGACGCAGGAGTCCACGTAGTGTTGTAATCGTTTGAGATTTGGAAAAAGACGGAGATGTAAAGCAAATAGTTGTATTTTGTTGGATTCATGTTTCTGCTCTTGGGTTCTCTATTCTGATACCAGCGAGATTGGAGGTTTTCCTCAACAAGAGCTATTAAACAACATTTAACCGAGTACTCTTACAGAATATATTGCCAGCAAACGAACAGCAATACCTTGTAAAATCAACATATTCTAGAAAATCATATGCTTACTAAATACAGCTCCCTCCAAGATTCCATGTCTTCTGGCTGGCTTCCCCTAAACTCTCGCAAACAATGTTTTTTCCATAGCTCGCCAGAGTCCTCAGTAAAATACTAAGAAAATAACACATAACATTAAAACCGACATAACAAAAACTCAAGAAAAACTCATGAGAAATAGAACAGCATTAATCTACAGAAAAAATCTAGATAACGAAAAATATCTTCAATATCTGTTTGAATCTGAAAGAGGGTACATAAGGTGCAATGATGCTTTGAATATCACTTACTGGGTTGAATTCTTCTAGACGTATCAACTGTGCTGGCGATGCTCTGAAATATGCACCGAGCCAAATAAGCAAACATTAGCAAAAACTGTTGAGGTTCATTTAATATTCAGCTGTGCAATTTCCAAATAGTTTTTATTTCAATATTTAGCACCAACAATAAAGAGAGCAAGCAGCATCAAGCAATAAAATTGTTTGATGAAAATATTTCATTGTTACCCCATCAAGACACTGAGGGGCATGTTCTACTGAGTAATAAAAGAAAATTTAATGGTTATTTACACATAATGAAAAACTTACTTGGCCAGCAGTGGTTCAAGAATCTCATACGGCACACCACCTGTATCTTCTAGTGCTGAAAAACATGAAGGATGGTCAAGTAACTGTGAAACAGTTTGCTATCTTCAAGACTGACTACCTCAGAGCTGAAAAAATTCTCTAAAACAACAAAGACAGAAGCAAAACAGTGAGTTTAAGGTACCCACCATCTATATTTTCAATCAGAACCTTCATACATTGTTGATACAGGGAAGGCACAACTGCAAACAAAAAAACATTTTTTTTAAAGATTGCATTTCCATGACAAAAAAATGCATGGTAAGTAATTATTGTTAAGCAACCTTCATCATAGAGGAAATATTTTCGATATATTTAAAAACAAATAAATACAATATTGCAAACATACCTCCACTGTAGCAAGACCTTTTGCCTGAGAAGACCTGGGTCCGTGATTTCCTTGAAACTAGACTGACTTCCAGCTCTTTTTCAGAAACATTAGCTATGGCAAAAAGGATTATCAATACATTCTACTTTGAAATAATGAATAACTTAAGAGTTTTTTCAGTTGACAGTCCATAATGGTCACTGAAGAAATTGTTATTACAGATAGGGGCAAAATAATAAAAAAACAACTATAAGAAATAAAATGACTGTCTGAAATAGCTCTTCAGAAAGATATTACTCTTCTTGGTGGCTTTTAAATGGATTTGAAAAAAGCAAACATTTGCAGACCAAATTCTACTTCAGCCACAAGGCTTGCAATTCCCTCCTTGGTATAAGTAGCAATAACATCATCCAAATAGCCATTTTCCAGAATAATCTTTCTTAATTTGTCAAGTTCCAAGTTGAGTTTTGACTTGGGACAAATCATCTGTGGCCAAAAGGACCCTGTGAGTCATTGCTTTGATAAAGTTGATTTTTTGTTTTTTGGGCAAAGAATTGCATAACATGTAGGTACAATATACACTGGTGACAAATCCAGTGCCAGACTTTTTTACAAAACATCTAGAGATGGCAACTTAATTTTTTTCTTTTTAAAAAGTCAACTGAAGGGCTGGGTGAAGGTTTTTACGAAAATAACATACTCAGCTTCAGTTTTGAAAAGGCCTTTCTCCGAGCAAAAATATGAAAAGGTCCTTCCCCCAGCAAAATATTTCTTATTTCCAGTCACGTTTTAAAGGCAAATCTTTTTCTAGACTGCTTTCTAGACTATCTGGCTGTAGTGTAGACCAACCTGAAAAAATGGGTGTTCCCTTCCTGGACCAGCCAGTTCCCCATCAAGCACCTTAGGGATTGGTGGTGATAATATGAGAAAACAACTTTCATGCTCAACATATTCACAAAAAATGATAATTTGATCAGCAAATAAAAAATAAATAGCTTTGAAAAAAGCAAACATTTAGTAAACTAAAGCTTTTCGTCTGACACTCTTCAGAGTTTAAAACGTCAGAACATAGAACGAAAACTCTACGCTAAGAAATATATATACCCAGTTGTGGATCAAAATAGGCCAATCAGAAACACGAGCACATGACTGTAAAGGTTGACCAATCAGTGCCGCTTGCCTATTAGAATGTAGCCACCTCGGTCTTGCAAATCCAAAATTACTAATAAAACCTGCGATTCTGCTATCGGGCAGCATTTGCTAGAAAACCCAGATTGTGCAAAAAACTATAATGGCGACATGTTTCGGATTATTGGTAAAGCCCGATCATCGTTCCACCTAGCAGTTTTAGAATCTATCTACATAAGCACGAAAAAACCGCTACTGTGTAGACAAAAGGAGTTCGTTTTCACCTTAGGACTCCATTGGTAACATTCTAATAGGCAAGCGGCACTGATTGGTCAACCTTTACAGTCATGTGCTCATGTTTCTGATTGGCCTATTTCGATCCACAACTGGGTATATATATTTCTTAGCCTAGAGTTTTCGATCTATGTTCTGACGTTTTAAACTCTGAAGAGTGTCAGACGAAAAGCTTTAGTTTACTAAATGTTTGCTTTTTTCAAAGCTATTTACAAGTTTTGTACCACCAAAAGATTGTTTGAATAAAAAATAACTATACCTTTTTTTCGCTGCGACAATTCTATGTCATCATCGATACCAGAAAAGTGTAATGGCCTGTATATTCTTTGAATTTCAGGTAATTCTATTTCTGGCAGAGAGGGCATTTCAACATCACGTCTGACTTCAATCACATGCTTTTTCTCTTTTGGTCTCTGAAAATATAACAATAAAAAGAAGTGTTGACAGATAAATTAAACCTTCAAAAACATGCAATTTCTCTACCTGATTTATGGCAAAGTGGTAATGTCTAAAGACAGACAACATTAGATAGATGAAGAAAGCAAAAAGACCCTATATGAAACACTAAATATGAAAGATTGGACTAATTCACAAAGTAACTATGGTACAAGTATGTTTTATTCATCCAAGGGTCTTTGGTTTGAGTCAGTGAAATGACCAAGTTTTCACTTTCAGTTAAGAGAATCACTAGCATTCTTCCATCACAAGTGGAGCAAATTTCAAATGTGCTCACTTTGAGAGGAAGGACCAGGACATGCTTGCTAAGTATAAATGCCTGGAATCTTTCAGCATTTGGAGAAATGAGCTGTCATTACAATTATTGATAGGTTGCAGAAACATCAAAATGGCATTTTACAGCCTGCTGTCATTGTCTTGTTGCTTGAAATGATTAATGAATGATGGAAAAATTTGTAAATGATTCAGCAAAGATATTTTCTTTTATTTTCCCCCACTAAGTAATAGCTGTCTGCTTATGATGCTTGCAGTGTTTCAACCAAATGAAACATTCTAGAAAACAACCTAAAAAGTTGTCAATAAGTACAAGAAAGCTGTTTTGAAAGCAAAGAAAATACTGAAAATTAAAAAAATAAATATTTAATCATTATTTCATAAAAATGCCCTATTGCTTCCTCCATAGCGAGTTTAAAGAAATGCCATGGCAACAAAATGAGTATTTCTGTAAAATGTCTAGCTTCTCTCTGTTCTAAAACTTATCTTTGTAAGTTAGGTAGCTACTAGTTTTGTTTCTTTGTCCAAAATAATGTTATAAAAGTTTGCCAGTATATGATATGTTATAAAGAAATGGCTACTTCATGAAAAGTTCATCAAAATAAAAGGACATTGTATATTATACATTGTTTGGAAGTAGCAACAAATGAAGAGCTATCCACCATTGCTGCAAGTGATTTTGTAAAGAAAAACAGATAATAAAGCTGAATTAACTGGATATTTTTCCCTGAATGACTTCATGAACAAGTGACTGTCATTCCCTGCTCACTCTTGTTATCTGGGAAATAGCAAATTATGCAGTAGAAATAAATGCACTTACTGGAAATACTTTATCTGCATATTTTTCCACATGATTTTTACTAGAATTTTCATCTTTAGCCTTTAATTTACTCTTTTTCTTCTTGTTGGAAACTTCATTTCCTAAGAAATCTAATGATACATCTCTCCATGGATCTTTTGATTTACCTATTGAGTTCTTAGAAAAATCATTCCTATTTTGCTTGCTATGTCCTCCTAAATTGCTTTCTTTTTCCAATTTTTTCTCTGGAGCCTCCTTTACTTTATGTTCAAGTTTCATTTTATTATCTTTATCTGTGATAAATTTACTTTTCCACAACTTCAAAAGATCATTTGCAGCATTTCCAAGAATTCCTTCATGCTTTTTGAAAGTTTTCAAAGTCTTTGCAATGTTTGTTGACTAAAACGATAAGAGAAAGAATGCAATGAAGACTGCTTTTTCGAGAAAATATCAAAGCTACTTCATTAAAATGGAAATAAAAAACAAATAGTAAAAACACCTTCAAAAATGGAGGAAATGATTCTTCTTTGAAAAATGATATCAAAACGCCAACTAAAATTTTTTTGTTATCAAAAACTGTGCTTTACAATTGCATTTTCGACAGGACAGGTTTGAAAAGAACAATAGATTCTTCTGCTGATGACTTCCATTGCAAAGATTTTCTTTACCATGCAACAACAGAAACAGTTAACCTCACAAAAAATCAATTTGATTTCACGATTAATGGATTGCATTATTCCAAGCCAAAGCACAATATTGTACTATATTGTATTATAAAACTATATTGTACTGCATACCCACCTTCAGTATGCTGATAGTTACTGGCAAACTTTGAAGATTACCAAGATATTTAATTATCTGAAAGAATACATATATGTATTGAAAAATTTTAAAACAAGAAATATATGTGCTCCTTATAAAGCTTTTCTAGCAAATAAGTTGCTTCGTTTAGAATTCACATTTTACATAAAAAAGACACTCAATCATTTGTACATAGTAACTCTGGTTTGTAACCAATAGAATCTGACCTTAGTATGCTAAACAGAGTTGCCTTTGTCTATCACAAAATCCCTCAGGCTATTATAATAATTTCTGGAAATACAGTAAGCATATACTACCGCCATGCATTTCACTATTGTGTCTTTAGTATAACCAATTTACATCTCTTATTATACTAACCCAATATTATTTTGATATTCTTCCCCTTTTTATTGTTTATCCACATTCTTCTCTTTAAATTGATATTACAGTTTTCTTAGCCTTTATTTTGTCACAGGTACACACCAAATCAGGCATATGACCTAGATAGCTCCTTGTGAGTTTTTTTTATATACATACAACAGCAAACATATTAAACTTTGAACTACCTACTGTATGAAGTTAATTATTGCTGTGAATGGAATGTTTGAGTTTGAGTACAGTCGACTACACTTATATTCAATTGGCTTAACGTCACTTATACTGGCTACAGCAACAGGAATTTTTTGTTACAGTCACAAAGTCAAGAATTTTCAAACAAAATTTGATGAGACTATAACTGGAGTCTACTGTTTGTGGTTCCATATTTAGTGATTTACAAGTGATTTACGTTTGTCGATTTAAAATCCAATTTATTTGAAACTTTTCTTTTTATCGTTTTATGCTAAAACACCGTGCGCTTTTTGTGTATTTGATCTTCATTTAGAGGCCTGATCGACTTTCTGCACTGCCTCAATAAAACCAAATTATTTCAGCATCCAATTGATTTGCAATTTATCTATTTCATCAAATTATGTGTTTTGATGCAATAGGTATAATAAAATGGCCGGCTTTGGTTACCTTGTAGTTGTAAGGAAATATAACAAAAGTTTTCCATAACAAAATATTGAAACTTAAGCAAAGTACGACTTGAAGAAAAACCTTTTTCTGAGGTGCTTGTGGGTCAGTTATCTTTTTCTGAATCTTGGTGACATATTTTATTACCACTTTCTCTTCTTCTTCGTTCATTTTGACTTTCAACAGATACGTCAGCTGAGAAAATTTTAAGCCACCATGATTTAACACCAAAACGAGACTGCAGTATATTTGGTACGAAGGATGGGTTGTAATCATCATCATCATCATCATCATCATCATCATCATCATCATCATCATCATCATCATCATCATCATCATCATCATCATCATCATCATCATCATCATCATCATAAAAAAATTCATGAGTGCCAACCACTGTGCTGCCAACCCCCAGTCAAGGTACGTTAAAGCTTGATTTAATGAAATATGTGAAAGGGTACGCCGTTTATGTGCCCCTTGGCCTTTTGTTTCGGGCACAGCTTGCACGATTGTGGAGTTTGTGTTTATTGTAGCAGTGCTCGAGTAAGCATTATATCGTGTCTTATCTATACGGCTAAAGCAACAAGCGTGCAAGTGTGCATTGGCCTTGGGTACATAAACTTTGCCTTGGCATAGTTTTATTTTCACACGCTACAAGATAACCTGAAGTTAGACGTAGAGAGGAAAGGTTTTTCTTTGCGACCCTGCCCACCCTACCCATATCTAGGTATTTTAGGTGTTTGCAGGCATGTTAAATTCATCTTTCTTTTCTTCGTGCATTAGTTAATGGCCATATGGCTTGCAATTTTTGCATGAACAAGGTGTTTCGGCGGAAGAGGGCCATTGTTTTTCTTCTCAACCCCCTCAAAAACGGTTGGGTTTTTATTTAAGGTCGTCTTTGCGATTGGCGCACCGACAGCCAGTGGTGCTTGAATTTCAGGCCATCAAAATGGAATGACGATAACTCGAGAAACGTGTCTAACTATTCAAAGAGATATGGTCTTTCAGAGAAAAGCCTCGCTGTGGAGCATTCCTTATTTGGAAAGTCTGGCTTTTACCAGTTACTTATGAAAGAAATTGAGGAAAGAGCAAAAAATGGTTTGAAAAATCCGTGCCTACCATTAATTTTGAAGCTGTTCAAGGAAAGCGATCTGCAGAACCTCTACCCGACATTGCATAGAGCTCTGATAATAGCAGCATGCATTCCCGTAACAACTGCATCATGCGAAAGGTCACACAGCAGAGTCAAATTAATAAACACTTACTTGCGTGCCAAAATGGGGGAAGCAGACTCGAGCAGTTGGTCATTATCAGTAGTGAGCGAGATATTTCAGGTGCAATAGATCTCTACAGATTTCAGGAGACATTTGCCATAAAGCCAAGAAAACTTCCTCTTCAAGCTATAAACTACAAACATTCCTTAAGCGTTAGAATTTCACTCTTTTGAAAACATTATGTAGTAAATTCCAATTAGAGCCTAAGTAAGAGTATAAAAAGACTTTTATTTTCATAATACATTCTTGTTTGGAAGGGTGTGGCGCTGGAATATTACAAAAATGGGCAATACGGTATGTTTAAATGGGCGTGGTTCACGACAATTTTTTCGGGGCTAGGCCCCGAAATTTCCATTGCCCCCCCCCCCCCGCATTTTTCAAGCTGGCGCCGCCGCTGCCGACAGCCCAAAAATAAATGGTCCAAATGATTAGAGAACGCCACCTTCAGTCTTATGATTGATAATTGGTAAAATATTCTGAGGATGAGGACCATCTTACAGGGCCGGCGAAACGTATTTGAAAGTGGGGGGGGGGGGGAATATGAAGGTCTTGAAGGGGCTTAGGTTAGGCTGCCACCATGGTTGGCGGCAAGAAATTTTT
>NW_027019640.1:301032-313663 GCF_013076305.1 Rhopilema esculentum
GATTCAATTACTGTGTATGGGAATTATCTTATTGCAAGATACAGTTACTACATTTACTGTGCATGGGAATCATCTTATTGCAAGATACAGTTACTGCAGTTACTGTGTATGGGAATTATCTTATTACAAGATACAGTTACTACAATTACTGTTTATGGGAATTATCTTATTACAAGATTCAATTACTGTGTATGGGAATTATCTTATTGCAAGATACAGTTACTACATTTACTGTGCATGGGAATCATCTTATTGCAAGATTCAATTACTGTGTGTGGAAATCATCTTAGTGCAAGATACAGTTACTACATTTACTGTGCATGGGAATCATCTTATTGCAAGATACAGTTACTACATTTACTGTACATAGGAAGCATCTTATTGCAAGATAAAGTTACTACAGTTACTCTGTGTATAATAATAATAATATAAAAAATAATAAAACGAATATTAATAATATTTCAATATTCAACAATTACGATATCGCTGTTATCACTGTGTGTCCTGTGCCCTAGACCTTAAATGATATTAAGAGAAAATTTATTACATTACAAACGTTTATAAAACTTACAAGAATAGGATCTATAATACCTAATAAAACCTAATTTCACATCGAAATAAAATAATGTTTGTCACTTTCCTGCAAAATGATTTTTAAGTTTTTTAACAAATTCTTTATGTGTCCTTGTCCGACGTATGTCTATAGGTAGCTCATTGTGCACTTTAGAGCCCATATATTGAAACGATTTTCGCGCATATTCTTTTTTAATAATAGGTAATCGCAGAATGCATTTGTTGCTTCTTGTTTCCATTTCATTTTGTATCGGAGTAAAATAATTCTGAAAATGTTCACAGATATCTCTGTCCAGGCATTTTTGCACAAGTTTACAGGCTCTCATCTTATTCGCATTTATGACTGACATGAGCCCTTTGTCTGCTGTTTCATCACCATAGACTATCTTAAATGAACGAGAATGAAATGAGGAAAGTCTGCTTTTTTGCGTATTTATGAGCTTCAGTTGCAATAAACCACAGTAAGTAAATGTTGGAAGAATCATAGTACGATAGATTGTACTAGCTGTAGCATTGTCCACGAACGACCTTAATTTTGCTAGAAGTCTACCAGATGCATGCTTGAAACATTTGTCAAAATGGGAGTTCAAGTTAAGTGAGGTATCCACAAGGACGCCAGGATATTTATATTCCGTTGTGTTGTTAATTACCGTTGGGGTTGGCTGAGATATTGTGACTTTGAGTGGCCCATTTCGCTGTTTTGCAATTTGTTGTGCTGTTCCAAATAGTATCGACTCTGTCTTGCCTTTCTTCAGATTCAATTGAATCAATTTCTTTGCCTGCCACATACAGAACAATATCGTCTGCATATTTTAAAATGCTTGAATACTCCATGACTTCTACGGGCCAAGTATTGAGCCTTGTGGAACTCCTGTTAACAAGTTCTGCTCATCTGAGATACAACCGTTGAATGCTACCACTGCCTTTCGGGAAAACGGATAGTCGTTGAACCATTCCAATTCGTTATCTTTTATTCCGTGAATCGCAAGTTTTTCAAGTAGTATGGCGTGGCTTATGGTATCAAACGCCTTACTAAGGTCAACAAAGAATGCTCCGACGAGCTGATCCTTGTCGACGCTTATCCGTATGTCATCCAACAATTTACAGTAAATCCCCGTATATAAGAACCTACTTTTTTGAGGTTCAGGCTGAAGTAGGTTCTTATTGGGAAGGTACTTGGATTAATTTCAGGGTGTGAAGGATCCCTTATTTAAAACTTTAGGATTCATTATCAAAGAGATGCATTCAACCCTGTTTTTTCCTTTTGGCAATGTTATTAATGCGTCATTACAAAGATATTTACAGGAAGACATTTGAGTGCACTGGCTGCCTTATGACAGTGGATGGATCTGGAGATGATCTCATACGTCCTCAGGAATTGAAAATTATGAATTCTAATGCTTTTATTTCATTTTTGAACATTTTGGATTTTGCTATATATAATTATGTTAAAAAGTCAAAGCGATTTTAAAGTTCTCCTTCGTTAAAGTGTATAATATGCTGAAAATGCACAACTGAAAATTTTGATACCGGTTTTTGGTTTTACCTCCTCTTTAAAAATCTGGGAGTAAATAAGGACCATTGAAAACTCTATTCGTTTGCCCTGGGAATAAGAACCTATTACATTTCATCACACTCAAATAGATTCTTTATTACAAGGTGCATAATTTAGGAAAAAAAGCCTCTAGGTTTTTATTTTTGTAGGTTCTTGTATGCGGGGATTTACTGTAGTCGTCGCATATTCAGTTGATAATTTGAGCCTGAAACCATATTGATATTTTGACAAGAGCTTGTTTGTGTCTAGAAATTTCATAACTTGACGATGGAAAATCTTTTCTATCACCTTGGATAGTACCGGTAAAACTGAAATTGGTCGGTAGTTATCACAGCTAGAGCGTGCACCAGATTTGTGTGTAGGAATGATTTTAGCTGTCTTCCAGTCCGCGGGAAAGGTACTGGTCATGAGTGACATATTGATGAGATGGGTCAAGGGAGCCGATATTGACTCAGCCAAGTCTTTTATCAAACCTGGTGGCAGATCATCCAAGCCAGTTGCTTTATTTCTCTTTATAGACTTGAGTTCACGCTCAACTTCCTGTTTTGATACCTTTCTAAACATAAACTTTCTAACTGTTTTTGTGGGTAAGTTGGGTTGATTTCTCCATATGAAGTTACATAACGGGAAAGCCTTTTCCTTCAAGGTTGTTACGATGTTCGCAAAAAAGGAGCAAAATGCGTTTGCTATCTTGCTTTGGTCTTTTACTTTATCGCCGTTAATTTCGAAAAATTGAGGACATTGTTTGTCGCTCGACTTGGTGGGGTAAATTGATTATAGTGTTTTCCAAAACCTATGTGGATCCCTTGAATTTTCTTTCAATAAATCCTTGTGGTACATTGAATTGGCTTTTCTGACAGCAGTGTTTACTGTATAACGCATGCATTTATATGCTGAGATGTCTGTTTGATTTTTAGTAAGTCTTGATTTTCTTAACAGTTTATCTCTTTCATTCATAAGACGCTTCACCTCACTGTTTAGCCACGGTGCTGGCTTTCCCCTTACTTTCTTGAATATTCTCGGGGCGTGATGATTAAATATATTTTGAAGGATGCTTTTCATCATCAACCAAGCCTCGTTCACATTTATTTGGTTATAGAATGGAGCCCAGTCCACATTTTGTAAATCTGATTTCATATTTTCCGGATTATAATTTTTATAATCTTGACAAGTATAAAGCCTTGGTCTAAAAGAACTATTATTTATTTTACGAACGCAACCAGGCATGTCATGATCTCCAATGCTGGTCGGTATGACGTCATGTTCTGCGATGTTCGAAGGATAATTTGTAAGGATGACATCAATTAAAGTTTCTGTAGTTTCTGATATCCTCGTGGGCTTTGCAATAATTTGTTTCAAACCAAACACACTGAAGATTGATTTCAGCTTTTTGTTGTCATTTTCAATTCGAAAATTTATATTTGCATCGCCAAGAATCATAGTTTCTATGCACTCTTCTGCAGCCTTTGTTAAGATTGAATTAAAGCGTGCGTTGAAATCCTTTCGCAGGTATTTGGAACTATCTGGAGGCCGGTACATTATTGCAATCAAAATACCTTTGCAATATTTACGACTAGGCCAAACCTCAATCCACATAATTTCCAATTCTTTGTCCTCAAGGGCTTCTCGCCTGACCCAGGGTACCTTGTTGGAAATGTAGGCACCAACACCGCCCCCTTTTCCAGAATTTCGTGGCCGG
Organism: Rhopilema esculentum; assembly: GCF_013076305.1. Next base: position 304,860 of record NW_027019640.1, read on the forward strand.
CTTTCAAACGAATAACCAGGGATATCATACAGTCCATTATTTTCACTGTCTTTCTGTATGTGAGTTTCACTAAGGGTCAGTACAGTCGACTCTCGTTATTACGGACACTATCAGGACCAAAATGTTGCGTCCGCAATAACGAGAGTCCGTAATAGCGGGATGAGAAAAAATCACTAATTTATTGGTTGAAAAATTATTAAGTTTTTTTAATCAATAGCAATCGTGTAATTTTGTTAACAGAGATTTGTAGTGCTGGAGTTTATAAATTTTGTATCATTTTGTAGTTTGTAGTTTTATTGTTGTAAAAAGTACTCTTCAAGCGTCGTCTGGTGTGATTGCTTTTTCAGTGCATGTGCTGCAACTTTACTACTGAGGCATGCGAATTTACTTGCTATCGTCGCAAGACCACGCTGGATGAGAAAAACTTCTATGTCTCTCACCGACCTTGCAACATCGTGATAGCTCTTCAAGCTGGTGGTCGGAGTGACTTCGTGTATATTATTATCATCATTATCATCATCATCATCATCATTATCATCTGATATAACCACTTCCACTTGCCCATTTATCACTAAAGAATCTAGCAGTTCCTTTTCATTATCAATGCAGTAGCATATAGGCAGCTCGGTATCTGATAGCAGGTATGTATATGGAGTGATGGTGGTTTCGGGTGAAACTTCTTTAATTAGATTTTCGAGATCTTCATCGATGTCATCGAGGTCACTGAAGGGATCTGCCTCCTCGTCTTCTATCAGTGTATTGCTGGAAATTCCCCCAGAATTGAAACACTTACTGATGGTTGTCACCTTAACATTATGCCATGCTTCCCCCACCCAATTCATTGCCTGTAATACGTTGAGTGATTTGCTGATCTCTGAGGCGTTCCTTTCACTTGAGGTCATTGCGATGATGAAGCGTAGCAAAAGCTTTCTATAATGAACTTTGAAGTTTTGAATAATGCCGAGATCAAGAGGTTGCAACTCAGATGTGCAATTTACAGGAAAAAACACGAGCTTGACGTTCGAGTAGCGTCCCTTCAAATCATACGGATGGCAACCAGCTGAGTCGAGAACCAACAAAATTGATCTTTTTTTCGCTTTACATTCCCTGTTAAATTGACTCAAGATCTTATGCAGAATGTCGGAGGTCATCCATGCATTCTTTTGGCTGTAATATTGACAAGGAAGGCCCTCTCTGTGGACATTTTTCAAGCACCTTGGATTGGCATACTTTCCGATAACTATTGGTTTCTTCTTTTCTCCAGTTGCAGAGGTCATCAGGCCAACAGTCAGACGTTCTTTGGATTTCTTACCACCTTTACATTTCTTTGATTTGGCAAAATGGCATTTGTCTGGAAGAGCACGATAGATGAAGCCAGTCTCATCTAAGTTCCAAATGTCTTGCATTTCATAACCAGAAATGATTGAGCCAAGCCGCTCTTTCCAAGACTTAATTGTATCCACTGCAACATCAGCAGATTCTCCGCAAACTTTGTGTTGTGAAAGATTGTGTCGTTCTTTGAATCTTGTCTACCAACCACTCGAGGCTTTGAAATCAATGTAACCTAGCTTTCCGGCAACTTGAGATGCAAATTCCTGGATCATTGGACCATCAACTTGAATTAGTTGATCATTCTTGTTTTTATACCACTCCCAGACAGCCAGTGGCGTAGCGTGACTTTTTCAACTGGATATTCTCTATTAAACAAAAGGGTGGGGCAGGGTGTGGCTCGATGGGGCTTGATGAAAATAGGGGGATAATAGGAAGATTAAAAGGACTAGCTATTGACATTTTATCTAATTTTCTTTTTGGTTCGGTTGGCAAGTACTGCACTGTCAGGGCATTACTATGATGAAAACGATACTTTGCTAAAGAACCCAACGCAAATATACTCTTCAAACTCATTCGTTGCATCAAATTACCACTAACCATTTCATCAAAAGTAATTCAAATCAAAACATATCATTGAAAGCCAGTAAAATTTTACTGGTCGAAATATGTCCCAATAGTTGTTGTTGAATCGTTTAACATTTGCACTGATGTAAAGAGGAAGTAACTGTAAACACCTTCTCTTGATACCTTAATACAAAAGGGCTTTCGAAAGTTTCACAATTATTCACATAGGGCATTACATAAGTTATAAATGATATTGTGGTATGCAGCACAGACTTTTTCTTCATGGCCTAATCGTGATATTTTCAATACAAGTAAATATTTGAAAGAATCGAAGGTAATGAGATGAGACTGCACAATAATGCAAATAAATGCGCTCGAATAATGCAAACAAAATAGGCCAACGAGATAACTGAATACACCAGGCAACTATAAGGATATTATCTAGGCCTATCTGCATTTACTTTAATTCTATCACATAATACAAACAGAAACATCCCTGATTTGCAAGCAATAACAAATTGGCATTTCAAGAGGGAACAGATCTGAGTCAGTGTAGTATTATGTAGCAGCCTACCTTTCCTTTCCACTTTACTGTTGGTAGATTAAGTTTAGTGGTCAAATGAGAGAATGATTATGAAACAGTAATACGGACATTGCAATAGTTTTTCAATTAAGTCATGTTTACTGTTTTCGATGCAGCTCCATCACTCCAACCGCTCCGACGTTCATTAACTGTTTATATCGATCTCATAACGAGACTATTTTGAACCAACTTTGAGGCTGTACGCTGCATATTTCTCAGCGTACAGAACCATTGTTTTAGCTGATTAACGGCAAATATTATTCATGGAAAGGAGCATTTTGATTGGTTAAAGTACGGGCTAGGGTATTCACTGCGTATTCATGACCGATCTCCATACAACATGAAGTAGCTCAATCTTCAAAATTAGCTTCAAAGATCTCCCAGCTTCTCTATGCTTCGCAGCGTTATTGTTTCCATGAATTTGATGATATTTTGTACTTGTACAAAATGTAAAATATCGGAGGTAACGAATTCAAACAGAATCAATAGCCGCAAAACATTTTTTACTTATTACAATTATACGTCGTATTAATATTGTTTCTGAGAAATCTCAGGGTATTCACTGAATACCTTGAATACCCGGACGCTACGCCACTGCAGACAGCATCGTTTAAATCTGAAAACTGAGAAGTACGGTTTCGTTTCTTTCCTTGAGGAAGTCCTTTTTCATATTGTTCTCTTACTGATACCTTGTTTTTGATGATTTTGCTTAATTGCGTCTTTCCACACATGTATTTCTCGGCTAATTTTCTTATTCCTAAAGAACCATTAGTACTTCAACGAGAACCAGAAAATGGTAGAGACAGAAATGCTGTGGCAATTATTGAAGAAAATGGGCGCATTGTTGGGCACATCCCCTTTGGATTATCTAAAATCGTTTCTTCTTTTTTGAAACGAGAATACAACAGTGGGGTTGCAGTTATTTGTGGCAAGCGAGTAAACAGAGGGGCTGGATTGGGACTCGAGATTCCAGTTATGTTTAAATTTTATGGGAAAGCAGATTTCTTAGAGAGACTCGATATCCTGATCAAGAGCAGTGAGACTGCAAAAAAGGCGTTGCGTTTAGAATCAGAAGGGATATCAAGCGAGGAGTCATTGAAACGACCACCTGGAAAACGCAAATCTGTTGCTAAAAATCAACACACGGCTAAAATTCCGCGGAAATAGATTGTACAATGGATGCTTAAGATTGACACTTAATTAACAATATTCTTAATTAACACTTAATCTGACAGTTATATTCAGCATGTGTCCGTTCTATCGAGAGTTAAATATTTTAAATGTTCAAATGGGACCACACGTAGTGTCCGCATTTCCGTAATAGCGAGAGTCCGTTATAGCGAGAATTACGTCCAGTCATTTCTTTGTATTTCAGTCGGGGATTTTTTTTGTGTCCGTAATAGGGGGGTGTCCGTTATATCGGGGTGTCCGTAAGGCGAGAGTTGACTGTATATCGAACCCACTGAAGCTTTGAAAAAGTTCTGAAACAAGGCTTATGTTAGAAAACAATCCACGCACGTTTTGATGGAAAACTTCCAAGCCTCTCTGTTTAAGTAACTGTTTCAAAGCCGGGATGTCTCTGCTGTAGGGACCAGGGCACGATTCTATATCACCACTCATCAGAATTAGGAGACAAGGGAAACTTTGCTTCGAGCTTCGGACATGAATATCGCGCTTCGCTCTCTTAGCTTGCCATAAACTGGATAATATAAACGTCTCCTTGCTGCTAGCAATTTCTTTTCCTGCGATAGTTAACCCAATTGAATCTGAGCCAACAAATACAATCTTCTTTACTTGGAAATTTATGATCACTAAGAGTAAGGTGCAAGTTAATTTCAGCACCACCGACATGTCTGTATCACCTTTGACGTCAAGCAATAAATCGTTCTTCATCTCATGGGAATCATCTTGTTAAAAATTCAATTACTGTGCATGGGAATCATCTTATTACAAGATACAGTTACTGTGTATGGGAATTATCTTTTCACAAGATACAGTTACTGTGTATGGGAATTATCTTTTCACAAGATACAGTTACTGCAGTTACTGTGTATGGGAATGATCTTATTGCAAGGTACAGTTACTACATTTACTGTGCATGGGAATCATCTTATTACAAGATACAGTTACTGCAGTTAATGTGTATGGGAATTATCTTATTACAAGATACAGTTACTGCAGTTAATGTGTATGGGAATGATCTTATTACAAGGTGCAGTTACTGTGTATTGGAATTATCTTATTACAAGATTCAGTTACTACATTTACTGTGTATGGGAATCATCTTATTGCAAGGTGCAGTTACTGTGAATTGGAATTATCTCATTACAAGATTCAGTTACTGTGTATTGGGACCATCTTATTACAAGATTCAGTTACTGTGTATTGGAATTATCTCATTACAAGATTCAGTTACTGTGTGTGGGAATTATCTTATTACAAGATTCAGTTACTACATTTACTGTGTATGGGAATCATCTTTTTGCAAGGTGCAGTTACTGTGAATTGGAATTATCTTATTACAAGATTCAGTTACTGTGTATTGGGACCATCTTATTACAAGATTCAGTTACTGTGTATTGGAATTATCTCATTACAAGATACAGTTACTACATTTACTGTGTATGGGAATCATCTTATTGCAAGGTGCAGTTACTGTGTATTGGAATTATCTTATTACAAGATTCAGTTACTGTGTATTGGGATTATCTTATTACAAGATACAGTTACTACATTTACTGTGTATGGGAATCATCTTATTACAAGATTCAGTTACTGTGTGTGGAAATCATCTTATTGCAAGATACAGTTACTACATTTACTGTGCATGGGAATCATCTTATTACAAGGTACAGTTACTGCAGTTACTGTGTATGGGAATTATCTTATTGCAAGATACAGTTACTACATTTACTGTGTATGGGAATCATCTTATTACAAGATTCAGTTACTGTGAATTGGAATTATCTTATTACAAGATTCAGTTACTGTGTATTGGGACCATCTTATTACAAGATTCAGTTACTGTGTATTGGAATTATCTCATTACAAGATTCAGTTACTGTGTGTGGGAATTATCTTATTGCAAGATACAGTTACTACATTTACTGTGTATGGGAATCATCTTATTGCAAGGTGCAGTTACTGTGTATTGGAATTATCTTATTACAAGATTCAGTTACTGTGTATTGGGATTATCTTATTACAAGATACAGTTACTACATTTACTGTGTATGGGAATCATCTTATTACAAGATTCAGTTACTGTGTGTGGAAATCATCTTATTGCAAGATACAGTTACTACATTTACTGTGCATGGGAATCATCTTATTACAAGATTCAATTACTGTGTGTGGAAATCATCTTAGTGCAAGATACAGTTACTACATTTACTGTGCATGGGAATCATCTTATTACAAGGTACAGTTACTGCAGTTACTGTGTATGGGAATTATCTTATTGCAAGATACAGTTACTACATTTACTGTGCATGGGAATCATCTTATTACAAGGTACAGTTACTGCAGTTACTGTGTATGGGAATTATCTTATTGCAAGATACAGTTACTACATTTACTGTGTGTGGGAATCATCCTATTACAAGATTCAGTTACTGTGTATGGGAATCATCTTATTACAATATAAAGTTACCATGTATGAGAACAGGCACCGTACACCATTCTAAAAGTGGGTGGGCTGAAAAGGGCGCGGCCGATAATTTTTATGCCAGGTTCTTTAGAATGCCGGAAAGCGCCTCTTCTAGAAAAGACTTACTTCTTTCCACTTATTTCCTATAAGCAGTCCGATTCAGACAAGATATAAATTATTGATAAGACACCAAGAGAATGGGTTCTTGTTGGGGATACGAACGGCCAAAGTTTAAAATGTAAACGAGACTTTTGAAAAATGTATTGATGGAACATGCGCAGTAAGGTTCGGGAATGCCAGCGTTTTGGAGGGAAAGTTTGTGAAACTTCTATCTCAACGCAAAGTGAACCGAGGAGCGATTCTAAGCGAGTTAGGCATCAATATTCAACAGACGAGCAAGGGAAAAAAGTTTCAATTGACCATACACTCTTAAAATTGTTCTCTATGCCAGGATGCTGTCAGTTTGCATTAGGCCTGTATCGCAGCTACGCGTAACAACCAGAATCGCAAATTACCATGAGGAAAAATCACTCCGTGGAAATCGGATGCACCTTGGTTGAAAATCCCATTGTTTTGTTTTTGAAAGCCCCTGGAAATCCGTTTGTTTTCTTGGAAATCTCGCACTTCAAATTCTGATGATAATGCCCCTTCTCCTTTATCTATTTTTATTTGTTTGAAACAACTGCTTTGCTGCAAATTGCATAGGAGCAAGAATCTTTGTGAACACGGTATCCAGATTGAAATTGAAATAACTTAAATTTTGTGCTTTAAAGGACCCTGAGTCCCACATACAGCTAATAACCTGATAAATTTTTTATACTGGGCAGGACTATTTGGAGTTGTTGCACAAAATTGTTGCTTATGTCTTTTTCTAAATAAACTCCTCATGTCAAGAAGCAAAGGTCTTATGCCAATGGCAAGTTCTTACAATTTGTTTAAAGGAAACATCAATTTGGTTACTAGTTTTATGCAAAGTATGTCCATTAGGTAGTCTAAAGGAACCCAATGGTTGTTATTTGTAATAAAAGGGAAACCCCAGTTGATTGCCAATTGCACCAAGTACAAAGTAGGTATTTGGCACAATTTCAGAAACATATTTTGCTGTATCAATGAAAAAAACAAATGAACTTAGAAAGTTACCATTGGGTGCATGTCCACAACTGTCAGGATATATAGATCAAAGTATTTATAATAAATTGGATTTCCAACAGCAGTGTATATTTTGATTTTGTTGATTCAATGCATTCTTTTCCGATGATGATTTGATAAAACATTGATCATTCATCACTGCATAACATCCTTTTATAACTACAGCATGGACTGCACCATAACTACAGTTTGTGCAAGTAGTGTATTTTCAATAATACTCTACTACATTTCCTTTAGAACTATTTGCTGAATGGGGAGTAACACTACGGGCAGCACCCCTCCCCCTAATATAAATTTGTTCACCAACACTGTAACTCCAGTTCAAAGTATGAAAGACAGAAGGCTTCATTCTAATGCAGAAAGATAGAAGAGGAAGTCTGTCACTCTCTCTGTTATTTAGAAAGGCTGCATGCTTTAAGTAAGCAATTTTTATAAGTTCAGCAGTCAAAAGATAGTGCTTAAAATGCTATAGGTTACCTCATAAGAACCAATAAATTATGTTTCTATTACTTGAATTTTCCTTCACTTTCCCAAATAAATCAAGAACATATGGCATTCACTGAAGTTATCTGATTGACCATTTCTCATTTTTGCAGATGTATGTGCATGATTTAAAGGGAATGTTTGCTTAGCTGTGAATACCTTAAAGTGCCCTTAAGTTTCCCATTTTGATAACTAAAGTAATCTTTCACTGTTCTGTTCAGTGACATGCAAGTTAAAGAAAAGTTTTTAATTTGTAATTCAGACATTTTTGAATAAAAAAAATAACATTTGGTTGATCCAACCCCACCAAAAACTTTTTTATTCTAAGGGGTCATTATTTAAGACAGGCAAAGGGATTTCTTATGATGAACAAGACATATTTTCAGAATTCTGGTAATGTCAATGTTACAGTACCACTTCCATTTTTGGAAGTGACAAATAACATCAAAAATATGACTCGAATTAGACCAGTCTATGATATTTTCAAATGAGTAAGGTTTCAGTAATCAGCATCAGTTCTGCCCCTGCCTTTTTCCTTGCCAGTTGTTTTAAATCAGCATATTTCAAACAACCAAGAACACTATGCAAATTTGAAATTATTTCAGAGTTTAGATAATAAACTAAACTTGCTAATTTGTGCGTCAGCGACAGAAATAAGGGGGAGGGATAAATCTAGAAATGAAGAGTGTGAATACTTTGCCTTTCTTTACAATCAAAGACTTACGGGTGTGGGGGTAAATCTGGATAACTCTGCTGCAAGCAGGGGGTATTACAGGGCCTCTGACGAAGGGGGCCATGGGGGGGTGCCATACCCCCACTAATTAGCGAGACAATATAACTTTTTTAAAAAATTTTGTTATGATTGTTAAAATCTCCCTTGCCCCCCCCCAAACTTTCCAACCAGCGTCGGAGCCCATGCGTTATCTAGTTTCCTACGGATTTGTTGGTCGTAATTGAGCTTAGAGGCTTAGATAACCGAAAATATTAATATTAAAGCTTTGGTTGACATTGAAGCTCTGCTCAATGATGCAATTTCATTTATGT